>JAWWLR010038548.1:0-10226 GCA_035041075.1 Acraspis erinacei | reverse complement strand
AATTGAAATATTTTTGACGTTTGACACTTTACATTGAAACTTGGAAGATTTGGAATGAACCCGCTTTAGGTCCCGAAATGAATGGGGCGCCATATACTGTCAAGATTGGCTGTTATGCCGGGGTCTAGAGGGGGCCAAATTTAAAATCCACAAAATTATGTGCCCGATCTGAACCAAGTCGGAAATAAGCAAATATTTGGCAATTTCTGCATGGGGAATACCATTTTATATAATTATATAATATTATATATAGTAGTATATTATATATAATAGAATTTTTATATAATAACGTTTTATAAATTTCCAAGTTGGCCAAAATCGTAAAAGAACCTTAAAATCTATTTCACGTACAAAATAACAAACGAAATTAACAGCAGATGGTAAAAGGCCGTTCGGGCTTCTCCAGAACTTATCGTTAGGCACAATTTGTACTCGCTAGTCCCGTATGGTCAAAATTTACGTCCTGCAAATAATTCGGCGGCGTTCATCCGCGCGGACTTACTCCCTCGCAATAGAACTTACTCCCTCCCTCTGAATAAAAGCTCTGAATAAAATAAATAAATAATATAATAAATAAAATAAAAAGCTCCTCTGAATAAAATACATTTATCTGACAGATAGGATACTTACATGTTGATCCACCGTTGGATAGCGTTATCTGACAGATAAAGCGAGAGTTACTAGTCAGTTAACTATCGGCCGGCTTACAAGCAATGCTGAAAATACAGATAACTGCAAAGAAATAAACATTTCACTGCCTTACATAATACGAATGGTATTAGTATAATAGAATATAAATCTAAAGAACTATAAAGATTTAATATCCACAAGTAAGAACAAATTACTGACTATCTAGAATCTACACTGCTGACAAGTTGAGTCTTGGCGGTCCCTGACGATATATTTTTAGTTACAAATCTAAAGACAACTAATTGCAGGTAGTATTTCAAATATGAACACTTCATTACACGTACTTTAGACATACGTAAATAGTAGGCAGGTACTCGTAAAATATTTATACCAATGAGCAATTCCATGTACCATCATTTGAAGTATTTTGGCCATTGTTATAAATTTCGATGAAAATTATGATATCTCTTCATGTAGGTCTTGAAAGAAAAACTATGGAATAATTTTTTCTAAGTTCGGTACATGTTCAATGATGCCCTTTATTGCGAATAGTGAAAAAATACACCTGAATGTCAATACAATCACCAATTTTATGAAAGTAAAAAAAAACCTACTAAAACTTTCAATGTTCAATGACTTTTCAGTTTTTTTAATTTTTCAAAAATGATTTCAGGATTTCTTTTAAAACCGAAGGGGTACTAAAATTTTCATGAAAATTACTGACAATAGCTTAAATGCTTCACATCATTTCACATGGAATTGCTCTAATACTTTTGCAGTTTTAACGAGTAGTCGTATTTAAAATCCTTCAACAAGTATGTAAAATCTGTGTAGAAAAGTGCGAAAGTTTAAAAATCCTAAAATCTAATAAAATTATACTAAAACAAACCATAAATCATAAAATATAACTCATTTCTAAACAGTCTTGCAAATCTCAATTGTTGACTAGACAGTCCCCACAGATGAATATATGAAAAAATATATTTTCCTTATAATGAAGTTAATAAAATTTGGCATGAATATTTACAAGAAATCAGGTAAGACAAGTAGATTTCGTTTACCAACCCTCATCCTAATCATCCGCTGAAAGCAGCCAAGGTTTATCCTAAATTATTTAATTCTTTATTAATAGTAAACAAGAATGATTAAAATACTTACAGTAATCTTTAAAAGCCCCTTTGTTTTCTTTCATTTTCAACTTCTTTTGTAGATTCTTTAACTGTAACTCCTTTGTTCTTAGTTCAGCTGAGTAGCTGATGATAATAACGTTATCTTTTTTCAGCCACAGTCTTCATGCTCTCTGGCAAAAACTTATCCCTATCAGTCTTCGTATTTCTCTCGTTTTGCGACACATGTAACAAGGGATTTCTTGGTTTTCGGAAACCTTTTTCTGTGTGATTTGAACAATCTGCACTTTTTCTAGGAGTAGATTTCGCGTTTACGAAACTGTCAACTTCATGTTCGCTTTCCTTCGATTTCTTGGCACTTGTCGGCAAGTGTGGGCTAAATAATATTTGTGGCTACAAGATCCCTTTATTTTACTGGCAAAAAAATTTCAGAAACATTGTGAACAATAGAAAATGTTGGCTTTTCCAGAAATTTTTTTTTCATGTTTTCGGAATGGAAATAAAAACATAAAAAAGATTTTCTGGAAAACCCCATCTTCTTTTTTTCTATTATTTTCGAAAAGTTTCTGCTAATCAAAGAAAAATATATAATAATAACGTATAATATATATTTTTTTAAAGATTTCTTTAAAGCGATAGTAGGTAGCATAAAAAAGCGAGATCTTTTTTTTATGCCAACTTTGATCGAAATACTTTTTCCGTATCTATCGTTGGTCCGCGAAAACTCAGAAAATTGGCTTTTATGGAAAATAATGTAGGGCCATACAAGCTAGGCCATAATCTCCTAACCATAACAGTTAAATAGCCCACAGAAAACTCACAAAATGTCTTCCTTTGTAAGGTCCAAATTGAACCAAAAATTGAGCAAAAATTTGAGTGGAGGTTTGTCGATAAAATCCACTTTAATTTTTTTCACAAACATTCCCATAATTTTGTTCATTTTGAACATTCTTATTATTTCTTGACAAGGATAAAATCAAGGCAATGAACGCTATAAAAATAAAAAATAAAACAATAAGTATCTCAACTAGGTCTAGTGCAGAACCCCCTCATTTTAAATGGATTCAGCGTTCATTTATTCGCAGTGAATGTTACACACTTCATTTTTTTGGTTCACAATTCTTGATTTTGAAAAATTACTTTAAAAATTTAGAGCAATAGCTGTACAAGCACAATACTGCATAATACTGCAAATAAAACAGTAAGAAAAAGTTGTGAGGTTCGATTGACAGGTTATGTTTATATTCCTCTACAGTGAAATAAAAAAATCCAATTTTGAAAGAAAATTTCGTTGATGTTTTGGAAAGAAATTTTTCACAAACCCAAGAATTAAAAAAATACATTAAATGTATAATAACCGTAAGTATAACCGTATATAATAAAATTTCGTTGGCATTGTTTTCAAAAGAAATTTATAATAAACCCATGAATTAAAAAAAATTTCATGTATAATAACTGTATATAATAACATTTTTTTCATAGTTATAAAATTTCAGACTTTTTATTATGACGTTACAGAAAAAAATAAAATACGAAATAAAAATAGGACCGTGACAAACAATTGTTAGGTTCGATTGACAGGTTATGTTTATACTCCTCTACTGTGAAATAAAAACTCCATTTTCGAAATAAAATTTCGTTGGCGTTGTTTTAAAAAGAAAGGTGTAATAAATCCATGAATTAAAAAAATATTTAATTTATAATAACCATATATAATAACTTTTTTTCATAGTTATCATATTTCAGACTTTTTTTTAAGACGTAACAGGATAAAAAAAAATTTAATGAAAATAAGACCATGAAAAGAAGTTGTGAGGTTCGATTGACAGGTTATGTTTATATTCCTCTACAGTGACATAAAAAAACTCCAATTTCGAAAAAAAATAGTTGTTAAATTTTAAACTTTTTGGTATGAAATTACAAAACTACATTACGAAAACTTGTACATAACCTATAAATCGAACCTCATTTCACTTTTTCTTCTACTTTTCACTTTATATTATTCTTCGTCACATGTATTAATGTGCTGACAAATTCATTTACCTTTATTATTTACAGAAAGACAAAGTAGTGAACTTCTTCCATTTATTATTAATTAATAATATCATAGATTCACAGCAGCAACAAAGTGTTATGTAATGGTGACGCTATTTGTGTGGAGCGTCAAGGTCACAGAAGTGCCAGTGACTTGTAAACGCGAAAAGTACTAGTATTCCCTATATCTCCATATATAACTGAAGGATAACTATCCAAAACATGAAATACAGTGGATCAACCCGAAATTATTATCTGTCAGACAAACCGTCCGATTAATTTATTCTTTTAGATAACTATCTGGCACTTTATATAGAGGTAGATCACCTTAAGTAAATTTACTATGTCCCACGCCGATCGAATAATTTCCATCTTCGGACTTAGTAGTTTTACAGTCGACTGCAAATTGAACAACCTTCGTTTTATTTTCACATTGTTAACTGAAGTAAAATCACACTAGATTGCAAATAGGTACTGTAGTATCGTAAATTAATCAGGTCGCATATTGTAATTTTAAAATACACTGCATGTATAATTACTAGCTGATTGTAAAAATCACCATAGCTTTATTTAAAGTGTAAAGATTGAAGTTTAATGTCTTTTAATCAAGTAACATAAATTTATTACTTATTTTAAGGTTATGTACTTGAATATTGCCCATAATTTGTATAATAAAAGTTTCTTTATTTTTAAAATATCCCTATTTCAGTTACATAATTTTTCAAATGTGTCTGATGTTGCGAACTCAGTCTCTGAATACAATTTTCGAAATTATGTGTACATACGGTTTAATTTTGTCTGGAATCAGCTTAAAAGTTTATAGACAATACAATGTTTAATAAAAATATAAAATTACATTTAATAGACTATTTTAATGAAAACAATTATGGATGCTTTTTATGTACCAAAATGATCAATTAATTCTTCGTAAAAACAAAAACTTTTTCACAATATAAAATTACTCAAGGATTGAATTTTAATTGCTTTTACTTAGGTTACATTATTTCATTATTTACTTTAGGATTACATAATTGAATACCAGCTAGAATTTGTATACTAAAAGTTTGTTTTTATCTTAAATATCTTCATTATAATCAGTTATAATTATATAATTTAACTTAACTACTACTTACATTCTACTATTTCGTATTATGTAGTATAAAAAATAGTAATATTAATTCTGAAAATGAGCGATCTTCCAGGGCTTCCGTTTCCTCTTACCATAAAAATGCATTTTTCACCATATTGAAAACAAGTTTTGCTTTTTACTGTCCTTTTTCAGTTTTACCAGTTTCGCTCTACCCTAATCCCTTGCTTTTCCTTACTTCTTCCAATTTCTTCATCCGCATCACTTCCTGTTCATTAACATCCAAAAGCCATCTTACACACTCATCCACACTCAACTGTCTATCTTTCTCTCCTGTACATCTCTCTAATACATGTGCCCATGACTACATTTCGTATCCACATACTCTACATAAATTCTCCTCTTCATCCATCCAATATCTGCATGCAGTCACTCCTTCTCCTATTCTAAACCGTACAACCCTACTCCATTTTCCTTCCTTTTTTATTCTTTGCAGATATTCTGGTTCCGTCAACCCTTTGACTATCACATACTATATATTGCACCTCGAATCCCTTCTCGCATATTAAAAACCCTTCTCAATTTTCTCCTTTCTTCCTCCCATTTTGAATTTCCCAAATTGCCTCTCGCCGCATTGCTCCGAATTTTGCCCAAACATGCTTGTGTTATTCTGCTTACCTTTCCCCTTTTTAGCTTCTCTTCAAACCTTCAGGCTCTCTTAATATGTCTAGTAACAATTTTTCCCTCCCTAATTCTTCCCTTAACATGTATCTTGGGCAACTCCAGCTTACCCCCATTACCTATCTCAGAAATCGCTCATGCATGCTCTCTACTTTCCTGTGTTCCTTCCATCCACAGATCTCCACTCCATAACACAACACCGCTCAAACAAACGCATCAAAAACCAGACCCTCATTCTCCAATCGTTCTTAAACCTTCTCTTTCCTATACCCAATACTTGGACCATCACTTTACTCGCACATTCAATTCTTTTCTTCACCTGCAGCTCGTTTCCCCCTTCTTTCTCAAACTAAAAACCTAGGTAACAGAACTCCTCTACAATTTCCACTTTTTGCCCGTTCATCTTTCAAACGTTATTTACTTTGCTCTTTCTATTTTTGAAGCCATCACCTTTGTCTTATCTACGTTCAACGTCAAATTTTTTGCTCTTACATACTCTTCGAAGATTCTCATCATTAGGTTCATCCCCTTCTAATCATCTGCTAACAGAACTACATCGTTCGCGTATGCTAGAAAGTATAGTTTTCTTTTACCCAAAATCGTTCCACCTTTCCCTTTCTCCTGCAGCTTTTCTTCTAAGTCAGCCAGCAGCACATTAAATAGTAACAGACTCAACGGGCACCCTTGCTTTAGACCTCTCCCTGTCCAGAGAACCTGCAAATTTTTCTTTCCTATCTTCACCCTAATCCTGATTTGAGTAAAAATGTCTTTTATCCTCTCCACCAACTTTTCCTCTACACCGCTCTCTTTCATTGCCTGCCATAGCACTTTTCCTAAATTTCGGTTAACTAAGTAGTTAAATACGTAGATGTTGCCTATAGTTCCCATCTGAGCCGTAACGGGGGTAGTAGCGCGACCGGGACAGGTGCCCGGGGCGCAAGCACGGGTGGGCGCAGACTGATCGAAACAATCTAAAAATTATTTTTTTAAATAAAATTTTAATTTGCGTTCTCTTCAATACCTTCTAGAGTCTGGACTAGAGCCCAGAAGATAGTAAACGTGTAAATCAGCTGTTTAGTCGGTGACACCCCCTTATGGAGATTCTTTTGAGCTATTAGACTGACGTTCTTTCAAGTACGTCTTGGTTTTTACATTTACAGTCTGAAAGTAAAACATAATCCTGGTTATTTTCGGAGGAGCTCTATGTCAGCGGCCAAAAAAGCCGCAGCTTTGAACGAGACCTTCCAAGTGATTAGTATTAAAATTCTAATAATCAATCTGCATGCTGCGACCTCACGACGTAACGTGAATAAGTTTGATAGTTTAATGCGGGTATTTTGAAGTGAATTTGTGAATACATCTGATTATGATACTATGCTGAAAGAAATAGCTTTTGAAAGGTAAGTTTAATCATTCTAGTATTTTTACAAAGCTAAACTTTTTTATTTTAAATTTCACTATAATTTTTGAAGAATAGTATTGATAGTCACATAAAAGGTTCCGTCTCTTATTTTTCGCCAACAATTCAAAATGAAATCATTGAATTATTAAAAAGAACAAATGTCTGAAATTATTCGTTACGTTCATGTAGATGGAAACAAAAAAGTAACTCTAGAGGAGACTTTTATTGATTTTATAGAATCTCACGAAAAACCCGGATTAGGTCTAGCAACAAAAATTTTGCAAAGAATAGAAAAAGATAACTTAAATATTTAGGATGTTAGTGGTCAAGGATATTATAATGATTCAAACATGACTGGAAAATATCGAGAAGTGCAAAGTCCAATTTTGAAATTAAACAAATATACTACGTACATTCCTTGTGAGACTCACACTTTAAATTTGATCGGAAATAATGGGGCTTCTGTTTTCCCAAGGATGATAACATTTTTTGGTATTATACAAAAATTGTACACTTTTTTCTCCGGTTCAACGTGCCGATAGAAACGTTTGATAAACAAATTGAGATTAACTTTGAAACGAATATGTGATACGAGGTGGTCTGCTAGATCTAGTGCAGTTAAGGCTTTGTGCTTGAATTTTGCGGAATTTTTTGAAGAACTAATCATAGATTAGTCAGCCCATTAATTATATTAGTCAGCTGATTCGTCAGATTAAGATGCTATGGCAACTGCAAAAGGGCTACTAGTTCAATTAAATTTGCAGTTCGTTGATGACGTTGATGAATCAGAAGATGATAGTGGCAATCTCAATTCGTGATAATAATTTGATTTACAAATCAATAATGTTCTCGACAAATTGATAACACAATTAAAGTGACGTTTTTAAGAAACTAACGAGATCGTTTCCAATTTTTGTTTTCTTCGCGGTGACACCTTGAAAGAAGACAGCGATGCTGATCTAAGAACATACGCAGAAAAATTAGCACAAAAATACGGTAAGAATTTGAACGCTTATGATTTTAAATGAAAAATCGAAAGTTTGAAATATCAAGCTCCAAAGGTTCATTCCGAGTTCTCTTTTTGCTCTCCTGTAGATAGGTACTGCAAATGCTTTACGATTTTGATTTTATCGAATCGTATCCAAATATCCACATTGCACTACGTATATTCTTACCTCTGCCAGTTACGGTTGCTTCGAACGAAAGAATTGTCAGTAAACTTAAGCTAATAAAAAAATATTTAAGTTCTACAATGGAACAAATGCGATTAATAAGTGTGGCAAAGATATCAATTAAAAATAAAGTTGCAAAAGTGATAGAATTTGACGACGTAATAGACGACTTTGAAGGTTTCAACGCTAGCAGGCAGAAATTGTTACGTTAAGTGAATTAAAACTGTTAAAAGGTAAAATTCGTTTTTTTGAATAAAAAAATATTTATTTAAACAAATTTATTATGTTATATTGTTGTTTCATTCTATTTTTTATATATAAGTTTTACTATAGAAATAAATCGCAATTTATGAGGGGGGTATATAAAGGGCGTATACGACAGAAATTTTGCCCAGGGCTTTAAATTTTCCCGTTACGGTTCTGGTTCCTATCCCTTTTCTAAATCCCGTCTGATTGTGTGGGATACTTTCTTTTTGTTCTACCTGACTCTCCAAACCTTTTCTTAAGATTTCTGCATATATTTTATAGCCGACTAGCCACCATTCCTGTCATCCACTCTTCCGGCCATTCTTCTCCTTTCCAGATCTTGTTACAGATCTTCCATATCCCATCCCTAACTCCTTCTCCTCCATACTTCATCGCTTCGTTCTCCATCCCATTTTCTCTTGTCGCCTTGTTTCTTTTAGCCTATCTATTGCCTCATCCACTTCTTCTCTTGTTATTTAGTTCCTTTCCTCAATTTCTCCTTGGACTATCCTTCTCTTTCTCCTTTGATCTTACTTTGCTCTCCCGCTACTAGACTCTTGAAATAATCCGTCCATTCCTCTATTTCTATTAAATGGAGGAATGGATATCTTGGAATGGAGAGTCTTCATTAAAATGCTTCCTTTCCCCTTATCCCTATTTATCACATCCCACACCCTACCTTCTTTAATCGCTTTTTCTACTGCTGCGTTATATTCATCCTTCCCCCTTTGACTTTTACTTTCCAGCATCTTTTAATGTTCTCTTTTTCTCCTGTTATACCTCTCATTCTCCATTTCCCCTTTTCTCCATTTTCTTACACTCTTTCATTCTCTCTTTACTCTCCCATCATTCCTGGCCCCACCAGCCACTCTACTCCCTCCAATTTTTCATACCTAACCTTCTGCTTTTCCATCTTTTGTTTAAACTCTTTTAATTTACCTACCTCCCAGACTGTTGTTACCTTTCCTATGAATGTAATCTCCCCTTCCTCATCTCCTTTAATGTTGCCATTACATATGCACCATCCTATTTCTCCTATTACGTCTAGTAACATCGTCCCCTCCCGGTCCATCTCCCTATGTTGGGAGTTCCTTATATATGCCTCCTTTTCTTCATCCCAAATCCATCCCCCTTGTTCGCCAGTCCATGCATTTAATTCCTCTCCCACTAAAAACAATTCTTCTTTCTTTTCCTCCATCCACCTCCTGATTACCCTCCAGCCTTCCTCTTCCCTTCCTCTTCTATATACACAAACCACCGCTATTTTGAATTTCTCAACTATAATCCTTCTTACTATTTTTCCCTCCTTTTCCTCTATATCCCCATATTTTCTCACTTTTACTGCTACTTCTTTTCTTACCCCTGAAAATATGCCTTGTCATGCCGCCATTTATTTATAATTAAATACGGTCCTATAGGCCTCGTGTAAAGGTAAATCAACTTAATATACGTACCTTAGGGCGCTAGCTTTCAAACAAGCAATCCTAAAATCGTAGAACTTTTCCGATATCCTAACCTCAATTTGAAGGGAAAGGTACCAAAGTACGATAAAACTAAAACGATAAGCGACACAATAAAAAGATAACCCAAATCCAAAAAAGTCCCAAAATTTCTCTAGGACTAGCTCAGTTCTAAAGTAGAGGGGAGGGGTAGATAGAATAAAATATAACAAGTTTGTTTCACAATGATGTCTATATAATGATAATTAAGAATAACAAAGTTAAAGAAAAGTCAAGAGTTTAAGAAAATAACACAAAAAAAGATAAGAGATAAATATTTGATTATACTCAATTTAAATTACATAAGACAGTGATAAATTCAGCGAAGTGAGGTCATACTCGGAGACA
>JAWWLR010038535.1:0-10226 GCA_035041075.1 Acraspis erinacei | reverse complement strand
GTTTGTAAAAAAACTGTCCATTTTTCTTACTTTTTTCCTTCGAATTATTGCTTTGCAGGTTCGAAAATAAAAAAAAAAAAATTTTAGAATTTTTTACCGGTGGACATTCTACTGTGCATTTGGTGCGGGGTCCTTTTTGATAACGTTTCATTCAAGCATTCCAAAAGCAAGGAATAAGTATCGAAGCGCAAAGCGCAAGGTGTAATTATGTCCGAGTTCTAGGAAACTATTTTTCGAGCGCGAAGTGCTAGATTCAACAGACGCGCACCCTGGGCGCGCTCAAACTTTTTCGAACTCACATTTAAGCAAAAAATGAGAAAAAGTGTACATAGGGGAAGTTTCTTCACAGCAAGGAAAAAGGTGAATTCTTTATGGAGAAAAAATGGATGAAAAGTTATTTCAAAACAATAAAAAAGAATACAAAAAATAATCATAAAAACCAAGACATAAGGTACAGCTTATTATGTAAACTTTAAATTTTTAAATAAAATATTCCTATTCATTTATTTTCTTCATTAAATATTATTATTCAGAAATTGCCTACTGAAAAAATACTAATTTTGGAAAATATGTATATTTATTTGAATCTGTACAATTTAGAATTGGAGAATAAAAATTTTTTCAATTACAAGAGTATATAAAAATTTTAAAAGAGTTGCGTAAATTAATAAATTATTGCATCTGTAAAATATAAATAAAATAAATCACATCTAATTTTATTTATTATCTCTATGGACCACCTAGAATTTGACTCATTATGTTTAACAGCCTTAGAGATATCTTTGAAATCATTTGAATTATAATTGAACCTTTCAAATAAGGCAAATAATTTGTTGCTTATGCAATTATATTATCATGGGAAACTTTTATAGACATGCCGCTCAAACCTACTTACTTGCAGAATGTTTTCAAAACCTAACATTTGGTCTAATAGTTTCACCTAACTGCAGAATTTTGCCAATACTTTGTTACAAATCAGAGAGAAAAATAATTTTTTTCGCAAACAAATGTTCATTGTTTTGTTTTTAATGTATTTTTTTAATAAGAGTTTATAAGAAATTTCTAGATCTTTTTTGTAAATTATTTCTTTCTTTTACTTTTTTGGAACTCAATCTTCTTCAGTTGAAAATCCGAGTAGATAGACTTCCGGTGCAGGCAACAAAGTTTTCTGCCGTGACCATAAAAAAATTTCTATGCCGGTCCTGGTAAAAATACATATTTTTAGCATACCGAAGGTACTGTGAAGGATCTAAGAGTAAGGTGATGAGAATAAACCGTTATGTTGTTACAAGGGCCAAGCCCTTACCCCTTTCTAAATTTTCTGGAGTATTGGGCGGAATGGCGCTCCTTTTACTGATCATAGAAAGAATTTCTTTAAACCTTTAAACCTTTAAACCTTTCCAACCTCTGGTAAGAGGCGTAAAGGCACCCCTTTCACCGGTCACCGATCTAATGTTGGTCAAACCCTTTCCCCCTTCGAAGGTCTTTTAGGGTTGGGAAGACATCCCTTTGACCGGTCACAGAAATAATCTTGTTCAATCCTATTCTCCTTTCCAAAGGGGATAGGAAGGCACACATTTGACCGGTCACTGAAAAAATTTTTATCAAACCCATACCATTTTCCAAGGTCTTTTGCAGGCGAGAAATCTCACCCGTTTGACCGGTCACAATAATGTTAGTCAAACCCCTACCACTTTCCCACATATCTTGCAAGTGGGAAGGAGCCGCATTCACTGGTCACAGAAATAAAGTTGGTCAAACCCCTAACTCTTTCCAATTTATCGTGGGGGCGGAAAAGTACCCCTTTGACCGGTCACAGAAATAATGTTGTCAAGCCCCAAGGGAAATTTATTGGCAATAACCTCAGAGCATCCACTGTCGTTAAAAATTCTTCTATTTGTGTGAAAATTTCTGTACTTTATTGAAGCATTGACTAAAAAATAAGAAATTTAAATTAGCTACCGTTTTTTGGCTTTAAAATTATTTTAATTATATCGATAATATTCTTTTTGAAATTCTTTGGTGAATTTTTCTAAAAGAAAAACCAAAATCGGTAGAGAATTTGACACTAATAAAAAAATAATTTTTAACAAAGTAGTTGAATTTTTAACTAATTACTTGAATTTTTAAACAGAAAATATTAATTCTCAACAAAAAATATGAGGAATTTTCAACAATATAGAGCAATCCTAAGCAAAAACGTATCAATTAAAAAAAATTATTTTTAACAAAGTAGTTGAACTTTTAACGAAATACTTGAGTTTTCAAACAGAAAATATTAATTATTAACAAAAAAATAAGGTATTTTAAAAAAAATAGAGCAATCTAAGAAAGAGTTAAATTGATCTAGAAACATGAACTTTCAACAAAATAGTTGAGCCATTACCCGAAACAGTTATATTTTTAACCAAAAAAGAATCCACAAAATTTTGTTATTTCCTTGAGATATTTGAAACTTCTTTTAACAAATTTATTTTCTTTCTGAAACTTTAAACATCTACACAATATGGTTTACCACTTTCCACATCTTTTCAAATTTCGAATTATTAAAAAAATAATGTATATCTCGTAAAATTAATAGAATTTTGCCTAATATTTTTCTAAATCTTTCAAGATTGAAAAATCTTCCAGATTTGTTTGCCAGCATTGTTATAAATAATTTGGAACATGTTGAAATGTTATTCTGATTTTTCTCAAAAATCAATTTATAAAATAAAAAAAAAATAAAAAATTTAGAATGTTCCTAGGAATTTTTTCTAATCTTTTTAAGATTGAGATCGATTGAGATTGTCTGGCGTTGAATAATTTTTAATAGGAAATAAGTATACTGCCATGAAAAATCGACTTTATATTATAGATATATTGGCAGCGTGCATACACTTTGAGGGATTATTTTTTAATTCGTAGAAAATTGTCACTAAATATGAAAATTGTATTCGCTATAATAAACCTAAGCGTAGGAAATCGTGGTTAAGCCCGGCCAACCATCAAAATTAACACAAAAACCTAATATCCACGGATCAAAGCTCGTGCACTGAATTCGATGGGATCAGTAGGGTACAGTGCACTTACGTAGCTCCAGCCTAAGATAACCCTCAGGGTCAACCTTTATCGAAAATAACTAATACGCTTCAGCCAAGCATTGAGTGAAGAACGGCGACAATACAAGCAGACGCACGATAAAGTTATGCTTCTACATGACATCGCTCGGCCCACCGTTCAAAAACCTTTTAAGCAATACTTGGAAACTCTGAAATTGAAGTCCTACCCCACCCACCGTATTCCGGGAACATCGTGGCTTCTGATTACTACCTCTTCCGATTTATGAATCATGGTCTGCCTGAGTAAAAAAATGGGTAGATTTGTAGATAGCTTTAAAAAAAAGTCGTTTTTTCGATGTGGTATCCACATGGTGCCAGGAAGATGAGAGACAGTAGTGCCTAGCGATGGACAATACTGGTAACCTTTTCTTGTTGTTGAATAAATGAGCTTTTAAAAAAAATCCCTAAAAATAAATGCACGCCTCCATATAGTAATAGATTCACTTGCAAATAGGCTTAGGAAAAATTACAAGATGAGTATAACTCACGAATATTTATAAAGATGTTACAATGTATATATTATATACTAGTCACTATCTGATTAGCAGTTTAAAATTATTCAATACTTTTTCTCGTTTTCAAACTCATAAAAAACTATTTTGTTTATCTAATGATTTATAAATTGAAGCACAACACGTTATTTCCTAGAGAGTACTATTCGGTATTAATTTATTTTTAATTTTATAAAGCTTCCCGGCTACGTGCTTTTCACAATTATATACCCCTACTTTTTATCTGTACAGATCCAAAGAGCCTTCACGTAAACATCTAAAAAAATTCGAAAATATGAAATAATCACCCAAAGAATCTTCAGAAAACTCCAAGTTATATTCCGAACCCCACAATAATATTCAACAACCCCTAAGACCACCCCCATTTTTTATCTGAACAGATCCGAATAGTCTTGACGTAAACATCTCAAGAAAGTAAGGTTAGTAGTAGTAGTTTTGGTCGAAATACTTTTGGTTTTTATACCGAGAGCAAACAGTGGCATTAGAAACTGAGATAAAATTTCATTTTGTTAGTATTTTTGTAAAAAATAATTCTTTATCATAAAGCTTTTCTTTATTTTATATATTTTTTTTAAATGTTGTGATTTAGTCGAATGATATATTATTTGCCTATATTTCAATCGCACAAAAATAATAAAAAATAAAAAGTTCTATTTTCCGGTCAAACTGTACAAGAATGTTATTTTTTACGGCTCAGACTACAAATACGTATCCTGGCGTAAGGAAATTAAACTCGTACTATCTAATAATAATTAATAACAATTTTTCAGATCCTTTTTTGGATAAAAAACTTTTTTCTATTAATTTGTAGGTCCTTTTTAGATGCACGATTTTTTAAATTCATCTTTTGTCGTATCTTGCATAGTTTGACCGTCATCGTCTGCCTGAGTCAAAAAATGGATCGATTCGTGTATAGCTTCAAAAACCAGACGTTTTTTCGACGTGGTATCCTCATACCGTCAGAAAGATGGGAGATAGTAGTGCCTTGCGATGGACAATACTGGTAACCTTTTTTTGTTGTTGAATAAATGCGCTTTTTTACAAAAAAAAATCCCTAAAAATAAATGCACGCTCCCAATATAGTAATAGATTCACTTGCAAATAGGCTTAGGAAAAATTACAAGATGGGTATAACTAACGAATATTTATAAAAATGTAACAATGTATATATAATATAATACTCGCTATCTGATTAGCACTTTAAAATTATCCAATACTTTTTCTCGTCTTCAAATTTTTTTCAAATTTATAAATTGAAGCAAAACACGTGATTTCTTAGAGACTACAAATTGATGTTAATTTATTTTTTATTTTATAAAGCTTTCGGCCTACGTGCTTTTCACAATTATATATCCCAATTCTTTATCTGTACAGATCAGAAGAGCCTTCACGTAAACATCTAAAAAAATTCCAAAATTTGAAATGATCACCCAAATAACCTTCAGAACACTTCAAGTTATATTCCGAACCCCACAATAATATTCAACAACCCCTAAGACCACCCCCATTTTTTATCTGAACAGATCCGAATAGTCTTGACGTAAACATCTCAAAACATTTAAAAATTTAAATTAATCACCCAAATCACCTTCAGAAATCCCCCAATTATATTCCCAACCCCATAATAATATTAAACAAACCCCTAGTACTACCCACACTTTTTAATCTTAACGCATCCGTAGGGTCTTAACGTAAAAGTCTCAAAGAAATTTGAAAATTTGGAATAATCAACCAAAAAGCCTTTAGAAATGCCCAAGGTATATTTCTAACTCAAGAATAATATTCAGAAACCCCTACGACCAACCCTAATTTTTTATCTGAGCAGATTAGAAGATTTTAACGTAAAAGTCTCAACGTAATTTAAAATTTTGAGATAATCAACCAAATCACGTTGGAAAAACGCCAAGTTACAACATTTTAATTTTTCCATACTTTGAGTAGAAAAATTATGAATAGATAAATAGACGAGGCAAAAGTTCTGAGCGTCAAGTTCTTTAGAATTAATGAACTTTAATTTAACAAAAAATCAAAATCGGGCCGAAAGTTAAATATCATTGTGGCTCTGGAAAAACTTAATGCTAACCATCGTTTTTCTTATCGGACCGTTAGTTTCTTTTATATAAATATCCAAAAATTCAAACCTATATGCACATGATTTTCTATTCTATAATGAGAATGGAGGGGATGAAAATAATGTTTGAATTATAGGTGTTACACTATTCAAAAATTGTGTGTATTACATGCACCTTGAGTAACGCTTCAAATTTGTCATTTATGTTTGATTATTTTTGCATTATCCTTTTAAAAATTTGCCGTACTTTTTCTAAAAATAGGTGAACAAAGAGAATCTTGGAAGCTTTGTATCCTTTTAGTCAATGCCGATTGGATAATTTGAAAAACTTGAAGAATGACAAATTTTTTTCTTAAAAGAACTAAGAAAAATGTATTCATGTAAAATTCTTTAATTAAATTTTCAGTTAAAATAATTAATTTTTCACCAAGGAGAACGTAATTTTCAGCAAAATAATTTAATTTTCAACCAAGATGATGAATCTTTGATAAAAAAAATGAATTCTCAAGAAAAAACTGTAATAATTGAGAATTTCTACAAAAAAGTTTTAATTTTCACTGCATGAAATACTGTGAAATTAAACCACAAAAATTAAAATTTTCGTCAAAAGAGTTGAATTTTTGGTTCAAAAGATTTTTCAATTATTAGGTAGAAAAATTAATTTTTCCTTAAAATACATATTTTACTATGTATTGAAAAGTCACTTGAAACCCTTTTGGATGAGAATTCACCTGTTTTTTTTTTAATTTCTCTTTTCAATTTAAAAAACTCATCTATTTTAATAGAAATTGCATCTTTTTGGTTAAACATGCAAGTTTTTATTTGAAGAGTAAACAATTTGATTGAAAAGCCATCTTTCCCGATTGAAAATGCAACTATTTCGTAAAAAGTTTATTTTTTGGATGAAACTAAAATTTGGTGTCAAATATATTGTAATTGAAAATTTAAATGCCAATAAAGTAAAACTTCAAGTAGATCTGAATTTTTTTTTAATGACGGTCAATAAGAAAAAAAATAATTCTCAACGATAAATCTAATAGTCGATATTGAAAAAAATTAAAAACTGAAAAAAACCCGAACTCTGAAAATTGTCAATATAAACTGTCAGGGACTAGTCTAATATGTTTCATTAGCTGGTCTAGTCGTCCCGAATTTATGGTCACAAAAACAATGTGATGCCTTACCGCCCCTCACGGGACGTTGGAAAAGGGGCAGGGGTGTGACTTTACATTGTTTCTGTGACCACAAATTTGGGACAAATAGCCCAACTAATGAAACATATTCGACTAGTTGTCCCGAATTTCGGGATGACGAGACATTGCAATTTAAAAAAGAATACTTCTGTTTTCAAATAAAAATTTAAAAATTAATTTTGTCGCTAGAAAGATTAGTTTCGAAGGAAAAGAAACGTTGTTTAAAAAAAGAACCAGATTCATTAACAGATATAGCTTTGTTAAAAACAATGAGATTGCAATGTCTTGAAACTTCAAAATAGGCTAGCCACACAAATTGACGTGTTTCTGTGCATATAAGATAGGTGAAACGTACATTCACCTTCCTTATTTTTTATTTCCTAAAATTAAAAGCGTAAACAATTTAAAATTCGAGAACTACACATTTTTTAATAACATAAGTATATACAAATTTTTTAACGAGTTGAATAAATGATTAAATCTCACAGATTTAAATTAAATAAATTATATCAATTTAATTTATTTTCGCAGTGGATTAACATGAATTGGACTCATTATGTTTAACCGTCTTATAGATAGTTTTTTATAACGAAAGAGAATTGGATTCCTGACAGGCGGACAGTGGTCGAAAACTTCGAAAATCTGGCCATAATTCATTAATGTCATCATTTTGCGATAAATTTTCTTACTTCGGGATTTTTGGAGTCGCTGATTATGAATCTGATATTGGTTTTAAAAAAATGGCGGATACAAAATGGCGGGGCATTTTTATGAATTTTGATTTCTTAACAACAAAATTGATTACTCGAAGGTTTTTGGGGTTCCGGATTTAGATAACAGGAAATCAATCAAGAGATGGTTACATTAGACGTAGATCAGCCTTTTATGCCTATGATTAAAAGAGAGAGTAATTTACGATTGTAGGGGGATTTCAATAACTTGTCTTATATTTTATAAGTTTTCAAATTGCTCAATAGTTTCCCTTAGATGCCGAATGTTGTAAATAATCAACACTTATATTTTTTTCAATAATTTCAATTGCAGAAGGACAATATTTATCTTTTATTGTGGAAAGATTCATCTCTGTCTGATACATATAAAATTTGCCTTTTAGACATAATATACTTTAAAAAAACATTCAACTTGAAATTTATCTTTCTTCATATATGTCGAATGTTAATAACCGGAGAAATTAGAAACACTTATCGTCTGAATTGAAACAAAAATAAAAAATATTTTAAAAATTGCTGAGTTCATTAACCTTGGAGTAAATTTAGAAAAAAGAGTAATAACTTGAAAAAACTACTATGCATATTTAAAAAATATTCTTATATTTAAGACATTTTTTAACATGATTATTATTTCTAATATGAAGAGTAATGTAAAATAATGCATTAAACATTTAAAAATTGTTTATTCACCCGAATATATAATTAATATATTTTTAAAAAGTAAACTATATTAATTTAAAAAATTAATTATTTGAATTTAAGAATTTTTGGTGAATCAAATATCTTTTTTTTACTGGAATTTTATTTTTCCGGATTTTTAAGTTTTCCAATAAAATTAATAATAAAATAATAAAATTAAAAACATTTGCGAAAAAGAAAAGATATACAAAATGTAAGTTACGGAGTTAAAAAGTTTCCGACAATTTAAAATTCTGAAATAAAATGTACATTGAAGTTTATGATTCTGAAAATAAAATTGCCGACGGCAAGTTATAAAATTTCCGAATATTATTTATACATTAAAAAAAATCAATGTAGATTCCATTTGCTCCGTATTCTCTTGATGCAAGGTAATTCAGATTTGGTGATAAGAAATGTTCATGAATAAGCGCGGAATGTTAGAAAACAACATCATATTTTTGGAAAAAAAGCCGACTTTATTTCTTATTGCCTTGTTCTGCTTTTTAGTTCTTTCTAATTAGTTCAATTTATGTATTTTTTGAAATGATAATTTATGTAATAATAAATAATATACATTATTTATATATTAATATAATAATTATAAGTATTTAAAATATTTAAATTATTTTAAAATGAGATGAATGGGTCTTGAAACAGAAAAAATTAGTTTCCTTTTATGAAAAAGAATATTTTGCATTTTTCTATATAATCAACACAAGATGAAAATAAAGTCAAAATAGCAAAGGTATTACTCAAAAAGCTAAAAACAAATCTTTCAAAGCTTTTTTCAAAGAAGATTAATTTTAGCAAAGAAGTTAAATTTCTAACAAAAAAAAATATCTTAAATTGTTTGTGAATCTCCAACCAAAAAGGTACAGTTTTAATGTATCTGTTGAATTTTTGGCAAGGAAGATGAATTTTGAACCAAGCATTACTGAGTTATCAGTGAACTACTTAATGAATATTTAACCAAGCTGATTTAATTTTCTAACACAGAAGTCAAAGTTTCAACAACAAACGATTAATTTTCGACTAAAAATGCAAAAGTACCATTTTCATTTGAAAATATTGATTTTCGACTAAAGAAAATTCCTAACAAATTATTTCATTTTTCAGAAAAGAGTTTTGTTTTCCAAAAAACTACAGCATAAATGAATTTTTAACTGGAATGACCAATTTTCATTTTAAAGAAATTAATTTTTAACCAAACAGTTTAATTTTAAACCACGAATATAAATTTTGAAAAGGTGAAATAAATTTTTTAGCAAAAAATGCAACTTTATAACAGCACCAAAAATACGATTTTTGAACAAAAACATCATGACTTTTCAGTATGTTAACTATCTTATCAAAGAAAGAAATGAATCTTTGACTACAGTGATTAATCTTCAATATAAAAAGTACAATTTTAGCCTAGTAGTTGAACATAATTAAAATAACAGTTTTCGTAATTTTTAATAAGAACTTCTATAAAGAAATATCTCTAACTGACCTTTTCCCTTAAAAAATATTACTATTCTTACATTCTGATCCAGAGAAGGTATTAGCTTTGTGTAAAATTTGAACCCTTCGGTTTTTTTAAATGTCCACATTTTGAGACCCCCTGAATCCGAAAAATAGGTTTTTACGAATTTTTCTCTCTCTCTCCCTCCCCCTCTCTCTTTGTTTGAGAGCGTGTGTTGTTTGTGTGTGTATGTGCCTGTGAGTCTGTAGATTTTTAGTTTTTTAGCACGATAACTTTCGAAAGAATTGACACATTGAATTGGCATTTTGCATATTCTTTTAGTGTCCTAAAATAAAGGTCAAGTTCGCTAGCCAGCCATTTTGGATAAAAATTCAAAAAGTGAGCACATTCTCTATATACTTTTTAGACCACTTTTTTCATGATTCAAAAATTCTCTGTAAAATTATTTATAAAACCTCAAAAGGCAAAAAAA
>JAWWLR010038527.1:0-10226 GCA_035041075.1 Acraspis erinacei | reverse complement strand
TTCAGCTTTGACGCATTAGGTCCCTTTTCTCGCGGACGGTCACATATGTATTGTAAGTGTTGTAAATCGTGAAATCACCATAAAATATTCCAAAACATATATTAAAGTATTTGTAAAACGAAAATTGTGCACAACGAATTCACGGAATTAATGGGGTTACAAAAATTAGCGGAATTCATAGAATTCAAGGGTTCACGGAATTTAGGACAATCACGGAATAATAGAATTCCTGGACCTTGTAGAATTCCTCGAATTCTCGGAGTACACAAAATTCATTAAATTCACGGAATTAAAGGAATTTGCGGAATTAATGGATTTATGAAACTTTTGGAATTCGCGGATTCATAGAATTTAGGGACTTCAAGGAATTCAGTACAATCATGGAATTTATGAGATTCGCAGAATTTACGGAATCCAAGGAATTAATGGAATTCAGCGAATTCGCAGAATTCACGAAAATCATGAAAATTAGGGAATTCGAGGAACGCTCAATTGATGCAATTCTCTGAATTAATAGAATTCAAGGAACTTATGGAATTCCCCGAATTCGCGTAGTACACGGAATTCATGAAATTCACGGAATTTTCGGAATTAATGGATTTATGAAGCTTTTGGCATTCGCGGATTCATAGAATTTAAGGACTTCAAGGAAATCAATACAATCATGGAATTCATGAGATTCGCAGAATTTACGGAATTCATGGAAATGAAGGAATTCATGGACTTCAAGGTATTCGCAGAATTGATGGTATTCACAGAATTCATGGAATTGGAGCAGCAAATGGAATTTACTGAATTTACGGAATTTATGGAATTCAAGGAATTCGTGGAATATCAAGGAATTCATGGAGCTCACAAAGTTCATAGAATTATCGGAATTGATGGAATTCAACTAATTCGCAGAATTAAAGGAATTCAAGAAATTCATGAAAATCCCGGAATTCATGTAACTAAAAGAATTCGTGAAATATATGTTGAATTCATGAAATTCATGGAATTAAAGTAATTCATGGTATTACAGGAATTCGCGGAATTAAAGTAATTAATTGAATTACGTGAATTCAGGGAATTCATGGAATTCAAGAAACTCGCCAGATTTATTGTATTTGCCGAATTTATGTAACGGAATTCATGAAATTCTCGGAATTAATGGAATTCAGAGAATTCATGGAATTCAAGGAATTCAAGAAATTCAGAGAATTCACGATATTCATGGAATTTAGGGAATTAGAGGAACGCTCAATTGATGGAATTCGCTGAATTCATGGAATTCAAGGAACTCATGGAATTCCCCAAATTTGCGAAATGCACGGAATTCATGAAATTCACGGAATTCAAAGAATCTGCGGAATTTAAGGGATTTATGAATCTTTTAGAATTCGAGGAATTCACAGAATTCAAGGACTTCAAATTTTTAGTTTCAAACTTAAAATAGTATATTGTGTATCGATTGCGTAAGAAAGACTAGTTTGATGAGTGTGAATTCCGCCCTCGCTTTGCTAGGGCGGCAAGCGCACGCTCGTCAAAATAACCTTACGCCCCTGATGCACACTATACTTTTTGTCTTACTCTCCTTGAAAACAAGCATCACAAGCATGTGGAGAAAAAGGAAGTTTGGTTCCCCCCGTCAGTTTATTTCCCTTTTCCCAAGCCACTTTACAGTTTTCCTTTCCCCTTCCATTTTACCCTCTCTCTTTACCTTTTCCCTTTTTCCTTTCCATCATTTCCCCTTTCCTTATTTCCTTGTTCCCTTTACTCTTTTTCTATTCCCTGTTCTTCCCTTCCCCTTTTATTTTTCCCTTTTCTCATTTCCTCCTTTTCCTTTCTCCTTTCCCCTTTCCCTTATCACCGTTTCCGGTTTCTTATTTTTTTGCATCCCTTTTAATTTTCCCTATTCCCCTTGACCGTTTCCTCTTTCGCTTTTCACACTTTTGCCTTTCCCCTATCTCCATTTCCACGTCCCCTTTACCCTTGTTCTTCTTCCTATTCTTCCATTCTCCCTTTTATTTTTATCTTTTCCTCTTTTCCTATTTCCCCCTTTTCCTCTCACTGTTCACCCTTTCCGGTTTCTCATTTTCTTCTTCCCTTTTCCTTTTCCCTATTACCTTTTTATGTTTCCGTTTCCCCTTCCCCTTTTAATCTCGCCCTTTTGAACCCTTTTCTTTTTTCTTTTCCTTCTACTATTTTCTCCTTTTCCTCTTCGTGACCTTCCCATGTACGAAGGTCACTGGGCATACAAGAGGCTACATTACGTCTGCTTCACGTACAGAAAGTATGTGCAGAAAGTTGGGAATAAAGTTTTAAAAAAATTCAAATTTTTGGTTTCAAACCTAAAAATAATTATAAAGTTAAAATTAATTTGAACCTGAAAATCAAAATTTTTTTCAAATATGAAAATTAGAATATTTCCACAAAAAAATTCCGTGAAATCTTGCGAAAAGTTTTCTCCACTAAAGAAAAAAGTAGCCAAAGTTAAAACAAAATCGATGAAGTACACAAAGATCTGGTTTGGGTGAGTGAATCCACCAATTAATTGTATTTTTTTGTTTCTTTATTTCGTGCTTTATAGTACACCTGAAATGACTTCATAGATAATATTAATTTATTCGGCAGTTACCTATGGAATAGAGAAGAATAACCCAGGTGAAGATCCGAATATTAAGTCTCCTC
Source organism: Acraspis erinacei (assembly GCA_035041075.1). Classification (NCBI taxonomy): domain Eukaryota; kingdom Metazoa; phylum Arthropoda; class Insecta; order Hymenoptera; family Cynipidae; genus Acraspis; species Acraspis erinacei. The sequence goes on along the minus strand of JAWWLR010038527.1, from coordinate 7,556 downwards.
ATTTTTTTCCAATCCGGGAAAAACTTATTTTCAGATTTGGAAAAAACTGATGATCAAAAAATTTAAAAAAAAGCGATGATAGTGAATATTTTGAAATTTCATGGCAGTATATATACTATTTTGGGATATTTTTGTTTTCCCTTTACCGAGCATAAGTAGTAAAGGTCTTTTATGGCGAGACTCAGTGGCATGAAGAATGTTAGTCAGCATCAAATTATTTATTCGGCTGGGAATCCAAAACTCATGTCACTCTCAATCTATGAAAATTTTCTTTGATTCAAAAAAATTGCTGTCTAATGTTTCTCGTTTCAATTAAAATTGTATCTTAATTATTAAATTTTTTAAGAACGATTCAAAAAGTTAAAGCGTTTTCAACATTTTTGAGAACCCCTTTTTTTAGGATTCTAAAATTCTAGGCACAGCTATTCACAGTACACAAAAAGAGGATAAATTTATCCCTACCAATGAATTTTTTTATACAAGAAAAAATACTAGAGTTATAGAATTTACAAAATTACAACAACAAAAATGAAATTATAACAACTTTTTGAATTTTTTGGTAAATTGAAAATTTGTTTTGAAAAAAAAGCAATAACAATTATTATTACACCATTAAGCAGTTTCCCTATCATTCATAAAACTCATTGAATTTATGGAATTCATGAAATTCACGGAATTCATGAAATTCATTGAATCCATGGACCTCAAGGTATTCGCGGAATTGATGAAATTCATAGAATTCATGGCATTCGCAAAATTCATGGAATTGAAGGAACTTATTAAATTTATTGCATTTACGGAATTTATGGAATTTATGGAATTTAAGGAATTCAAGGGATTCATGGATCTCACGAAGTTTATAGAATTCACGGAATTGATGGTATTCAACTAATTCGTGAAATTAAAGGAATTTAAGGAATTCATGAAAATCACGGAATTCATGTAATTAAAAGAATTCACGAAATATATGTGGCATTCATGAAATTCCCAGAATTAAAGCATTTAATGGAATTACATGAATTTGCGGAATTCATCAAATTCATTGAATTTACGGAATTCGTGAAATTCATGGAATTAATGAAATTCAGTGAATTCATGGAATTCAAGGAATTCGTAGAATGGATCAAATTCTCGGAATTCGAAAAATTCATGGAATTCAAGGAACTCGCGAAATTGATAGAATTTTCGGAATGTGTGTAACGGAATTCATCAAATTCACGGTATTAATGGAATTCAGAGAATTCATGGAATTCTAGGAATTCACGAAATTCATGAAATTTAGAGAATACAAGAAACGATCAATTGATGGAATGCACTCAATTGATGGAATGCACTCAATTCATGGACTTCAAGGAATTCATGGAATTCCCCGAATTCGCAGAATACACGGAATTCATGAAATTGACGGAATTCAAGGAATTTGCGGAATTTAGGGGATTTATGAAACTTGTGAAATTCGCGGAATTAATAGAATTCAAAGACTTCAAGGAATTCAAAAAATTCAAGGAATTTTTTTGGTAAATTGAAAATTTGTTTTGCAAAAAATTATCTGTACAAATTAAATCTACAAATTTGTTATTGTTCACTTTTTTGTAGAACCCATAGTTTTTGCTTTATTCGTAAAAAAAAACTTTAGAAGTAACAAAATCAAATTTTTGGACGATCAATACACTAGGAAAAAACAATTAAACAAAAGATAATAACCCAAAAAGAGCTACAAATTTTCTAATCATCATTTTTTGATAGTATACGTAGTTTTTAAACATCGAAATCATTTGTTCAACAAAAAGTCTAATTATCTATCAAAAAAGAATAGTTTTTTAACAATATATATATATATTTTTAAGGTTTTTTTTAAATTTTGAATGGGAATTGCAACCTTATAGTTGAATTTTCAAAGAAAAATGTGAATTAGTTATCAAGGACATTAATATTCTACCACTAAAGAAAAAGTTTGAACAAAATACAGAAACTTCTAAATAAATTATTAAGTTTTCAACTAAAGATTTGTGTTCCACCAAACACGAAACAGTCAAATTTTTAGTTCAAAAAAATTAATTTGTAATAAAAAGACAATTCATTTTCAAACAAAAATATTCATTTTGAATTAAAAAGATTAATTTTCTACCAAAGAAGATTAATTTTGGACAAAAGAGTTGAATTTTTAACTGGAAAGGATTACGAATGTATTTTTTGAACCCCATAAGATTATTAAATTTTTTATTTAATTTTCTCGGAAAATTGAAAATTCAAATTTTGACCACACAACAAATAACTGAAAATAAAAAATGCGATTTCACGGTCAAACTATGCAAGATACAAACAAGGACTTTTAAAAAAAATATGCAACCAAATTAGGGTCACGAATTTATTGTTAATCATTCGTTGATAGGACGTGTAGTATTCGTTTTATTCGTAAAAAAACACATTAAGAGAATAAAACATCCAATTTTTGGACACACAAAACAAGCTACGAAAAAAATAATTAAACAAAATGGACAAAAGAGAAAAGTTTATCAACCAGAAAAAATTTACAAAGTTATAAACTCTTGTTATAAAAATTTAACGTCCTTTTTTTAAATCGTAAAAAATGGCTTTGAAAGTAAGAAAATTAAATTTACGAAAAAACGACACAAGTCCTAATAAAATGTTTGATAACAAGGTTTTTTTTAAGGATGCGATTTTCTTTAATTATAAAAACAATAAAATGAAAATTCCTTTTTTTAATACGAATGCTAGGAGAAAATTGCTAAAATAATAATAAATTGTTTAAACTATTTATATAAATATATAATTAATAGTGAAACATAGTACTTAATGTATTATAAGAAAAAAATTTATATTTAAAGAAGCACAAAAAAAAGAATTAGCGCTCAAAACTCGCAAAATCCAATTTTTCACTTATGAGGTTTTTTGGGACACTATAAAACACAGACTTATAGGGGTGATATTTAAAAAATAACATTTTATTCGTATTCTAAGTCTAATTATAAACACAAATTTTTGTGAATTGAAAGAAATTTCCGCATAAAAATAAAAAAATAAAATTTGCACCACTCTAATGTTTGGTCTCTATAGCCGTCACGAAAAATTGAAATAGTTGGAAAAGGGGATGACCTAAAAAAAATTGCTAAAATTTAAATAATAATTAGTGAAATTTTACAAATTCAATTGTCTCAATATTTCATAATTTAAAAGCAGAAAACATCTAAAATTTTATACAAATAAATAAATTTACTTGGGACTGTGTATAATGATTAAAAAGTTTATAAAAATAGAAAACAAAAAAATAAAAAAATTGAAGGAAACAAAGTGATGGTGCAACATTCTTAAGCATATTAGAACAGTAAGAAGGTCATATTTTCAAGTTCTAATCAAGAAGTAGCATGTCTCTAATTTACAAACATCGCCTACGGATTTTTTAAACAGAGTTGAAAAAATAATTACAATCTTAAAATGACATTGGATCAATGGCCTCCATACTAGTTATATACATTCAGGGTCTTCATGTACTACTTTCCAACTGAGTTCTAGTTTAAATTTTCAAATTTTTTAAAATTTTTATATCTTTTTATAATTTTCCAATAGGAATTGAAATTTGTTCGAATTGAATTTTGTTAAAAGAGGAACAAAGATCAGAAATTATTTTTTAATAAAAAGACAACTAATTTTCAAAATATTGATATTATTAATTAATTAAATAATATTAGGAAAATAGTCCAATATGTAAAACACAAAAAATAAGATTTTTCGAATATAATAATAAATCATCAACAAAATAATACATTTTAAAAAGTAGATAAAAAAGTGACAAAATCCATTCAAAATTATTTTGGTTGAAAATTCAAATTTTTGGTTAAATATCGGGCGTTTTTGTGCAAAATTTATATTTTTGGCTTTAAAATTCACTAGTTTAATGGACAATTTTATTATTTGGATGAAAATTGATGTACTTTCTTGAAAAGTTCAACAAAACATATTTATAAAGAAATTGAAGTTGTATAAAGTCGGAAATTTTACAATTAGAGAAATTTTCAAATTCAGATATTTCAAAATTCGACAATTTTTTGTCGGGAATTTTATTATTCGGGAATTTTCCAACTCAGTAATATTATTAACTGCCGGGAATTGTATCATTCAGGAAGTTTCCAGGGATGACTGAAAAATCCCGAAAAATAAAATTCCCGTATTGGAAAATTTCCGAATATTAAAATTCGCGAATAATGAAATTGCCGAAAAATAAAATTACCGAATTGGAAAATTTCCGAATATTAAAATTCACGAATAATAAGATTGCTGAAAAATAAAAATACTGAATTGGAAAATTGCCGAATTATAAAATTCTCGAATAATAAAACTCCCGAATGATAAAATTGCCAAAAGATAAAATGCACGACAGTTTATAATATTAAGAACTTATAAAATTTACGAACAATAAAATTACAGATAGAAAATTGTTGAATTATAAAATATCGGAATTTGAAAATTTCCGAATTTAAACAATTAGAACTTTTTATAAAAATGTTTTGTAGATTCCAAGTACAATAATGAAATTTTTATATTTTTTTGTTATTCGCAATATTTAAAATTTCTAAAATTATTGTTTGCATTTAAAATAACAATAGTTTTAAATAAAATATTTCTGAATGAAGCATTTTTTTAATGTGGATAGTATTTGAAAAAATACTATGCTCATTAAAAAAAATTAGTCACCCAGAAACATCGCATTTAAAATTAATCTTATTTTAAATTGGAACAATAATTTTCGATATTTCACACATTAAAGATAATTAAAAAAGTACAATTTCATTATTGTATTTGTAATCAATGAAACATATTTATAAAAAGTGTAACTGTTTAAATTCGAGAATTTTGAAATTCGGGTATTTTATAATTAAGCAATTTTTTCTCGGAAATTTTATTATTCGGGAACTTTCCAATTCGGTAATGTTATTAACTATCGGGAAATAAAATTGCCGAGAATTAAAAATAATAAAATTTCCGGCTGTTAATAATATTAACGAATTGTAAGATGAACGAAATATTTCATTTAAAATTATCGTTATTTTAAATTGAAACAATTATTTTCGAAATTTAAAACGTAAAAAATAATTATTCGTTATTGTATTTGTAATTAATAAAAAATATTTCCAAAAAATGTAATTTTTCAGATTCGGGAATTTTACAATTCGGATATTTTATAATTCGGCAATTTTCTGTCGGGAATTTTATTATTCGGGAATTTTCCAATTGAGGAATTTTATAATTCGAAAATTTTATTATTTCAGAATTTTATTATTCGAGCAGTTTATTATTCGGGTATTTTCCAATTCGGTATTTTTAATTTTCAGCAATTTATTTACTCGAAAATTTTAATATTCGGGAATTTTCCAATTCGCTTTTTTTGTTTTTCGGAAATTTTATTATTCGTGAATTTTATTTTTCGGGCATTTTCCAATTCGAGAATTTTACAGTGGCGGGACGATTTAAAAATGCCGAAAAATAAAATTGTCAACACTAAAATTCCCGAATAATGAAATTGCCGAAAAATAAATTTGCAGAATTGAAAAATTCCCGAATATTAAAATTCGCTAATAATACACTTGTCGACAAAGAAAAATACCGAATTGGAAAATTCCCGAATAATAAAATTCCCGAATGATAAAATTACCCAATTGAAAAATTCACGTCAGTTTACAACATTACCGAATTAGATATATATATATATATATAAATTTAAAATTCGAGTTTGGCGAACGCTTTTTGTATTTTTTTAAATACTATGCAAATTAAAAAAAAATCGTCACTCAGAAGTAATTATTTTAAATTATTGTTATCTTAAATTCAAACAATAATTGTCGAAATTTTAAACATAAAAAATAATTTAAAAAAGTAAAGTTTCACTATTGTATTTGTAATTATTAAAACATATTAATAAAATATTGTAATTGTTTAAATTCGGGAATTTTACAATTTGGAAATTTTCCAATTCGGAAATTTTCTGTCGGGAATTTTCCAATTCGGTAATATTATAAACTTTCATGAATTTTATTATTCGGGAATTTTATAATTCAGGAATTTTATTATTCGAGACTTTTCCAATTCCGTATTTTTAATTTTCGGCAATTTCATTATTCGCGAATATTAATATTCGGGAATTTTCCAATTCGATATTTTTATTTTTCGCGAATTTTATTATTCCTGAATTTTATTATTCGGTAATTTTCGAATTCGGAAATTTTAGAGAGTTGGGAATTTTATTTTTTTGGAATTTTTCAGTCGTCCCACAGTGGCGAGAATTTTATTTTTCAGGATTTTTCAGTTGTCCCGTGGAATTTTCCAATTCCGGAATCTTACACTGACGGAAATTTTCTTTTTCGGGATTTTTCAGTCGTCACTTTATAAAAAGAATGGCTCACTTGAAATTTAGATCAATCAGAATATGAGGGTTCTAAAAATACATAAACTTAAATTATACAACAGTGTTTTCATTAAAACATTTTATTAATTTCTTCATTATTTTTTTACATCAAAAAACATTGAACAATAGTAGAAAAATCAATGGAATACATTGATATCGTATATGTAGAAATTCATTTCTAATCTACGTACATAAATTAATTAAAATAAAAAGAATTTCTCAAACCATAAAATGTGTATTTTGAAAAGAACTACAATTTTTTAAAGCATTTTGAAAATGTTAATTATTAACAAAATAAACGGAAAAACGTGTAATTTTTTGGATTTTTAACGCTGAAAAACCAATTTTCGGCTGTCGTCTATCTTCACTCCCATTTTGGAAAACAGTGCTTCAAAATATTTCGGAGCCCGGTTTTCTTCGCCTATATTGCCCACGTTCAAATTCATATTTCGTTGGAATATCGTCTCTGTATATATCATCAGGTTTTTCGAATTTGTAAAATTCAGGATACCGTGCCTCATTCGTTGGATCTATTGCTACGACTGCTTCAAGATCTATGATCCACATATCTTCTCCAAGGTCGTTCTTGACCATTTTCAACTCAATTGTAAGCCGTTTTTTGTAGTGCGAACGATATATTCCATGAAGAATGTACTCATGTCGCGCCTCAAACATTCCAACAATCTTATTTTCTGGATTCACGACGACGTCATAGGTACCGAGATGGATTGCACCAAATTTAGTTTTACCGAAGCGATCTATGTACATTGTTGTAAAGATTTGAGTAAAGTGGACGCGTGGAATAATGTACGATCCCGGAAATAGGCTGTTCATTCTAGGTGGGGAAAGTAACCGCCAAACAGGAGCTTGGGCGAGATCAGAAGAATGGCCCTGATGAGAAGACTCGCCCTGATGAGAAGACTCACCGCGATGAGAAGAATCGCCGTGATGAGAAGGATCGCTGCGATGAGAAGAATCATCACAATTTGAAGGTTGGTCTTGACCAAAACAGTTGCCCTGTAAGCTTATATCTGAAAAAAAAACAAAATCAGAATGGATCAATATTCATAATTCTCAATATCTAAAGAAGTTTAAATTTTAATAATGAAAGTTCTAATCAAAGGGGTAATTACTC
>JAWWLR010038510.1:0-19865 GCA_035041075.1 Acraspis erinacei | reverse complement strand
CTGTAAAACTCAGTAATTCCTTATCATTATGTAACTAGGATTTCGTTAGGATTGGGTTCCACGTAGCTTCCATTTAAACATTCAGTTAAACAATGACGTTTTACGAGACGGATGTTGTAAATTGCACCGAAGTCTCAGCAAACTTATGCGCATGCGCTGTCATGTTTAGTTTAGAATTGTATTAGTTCAAAGGCGTCGTCGAACATGTAATGTAGTATCGTAGTTAAATATAGTTTTGGTTTAGTTCTGGCATTCTGCGTGACGCGCCGCAGTGTAGGGCCCCGAGAAGTTCAAGTCAAGGTTAGGCCAGTGATATGTCAGCGGAACCTAACATAAAGTTTTTTATTTGTTCATGTAGGGCATACATTTATCGGCATAGACCTCTCAAAGTAGCTATCTGATTTTATTTTATATTCCGTTCACACTTGATTTGAACTTTCCCATACGGAACCGAGGTGGGAAACTTTCCAAGGTCCATGAAATTTTACCTCCATAAATTTCATGGAGCTTGCAGTGTAGATTCAGAGCAACGTCACCATGAGATAAACACAATTTTGTGCGGTTATATAAAATGGCTGAGTTGCTAGAAATTTAGTTAACTGTTCCTCCACTAGGCGCGCTGTATTGGAAAAACGCTGTAAAACTTTTATTCAGATCGGTCTTGTGATTTAGTATAGAAAACAGTGGTCCTATTAATAATTATTATAGGCAGATCTAAACCTAACAAACCCTGTCACCGAAAACCAATTATACCTTTATTTCACGAAATGTTAGTTCTTAATTTTCCCCCATAGTGGTGCTGTGACTTGGGTTTTGGCCGTTTCGTTGTTCAGAGAGACATAAATTCTTGAAATAAGTCTATGATTCCTCCGTAAGTTTGAAAAATACCAAATTTAGTCTTTATCTTACGATTTTTAACCTCAAACAATCTTATTTGGTCTTAAAGATTATAACATTCACCTTAGTTCTTTAGTAAATTCAAATTCTCTCGCCCTTTGCTAGAACTCAGGAACTTCGATATATTTCAAGACTGTCGAAGTATTATGCCGATAGTTTCGTTAAATTCTAAATAAATTAAGTTAGCTCTAAAAAGTTATGTTGTTTTCGCCGTTAAATGTTAGTATCTAGATTATTCCGGAAAATCGAATTATCCGTTAGTTGCGCGTCGAGTATGCGCGTGGTGAGCACGCCATGACGTGAGCACCCTTCGGCTCCACCATACTTCACTTACGTTCTTGGTCTCCGGCATGGCAGCTCGGCCACGATTTTAGAGGAAAGGACAAAGATTGAATATTGGCCTATCTAATTGGATTTTGGATTATTGGATCCTTGGACGCTTTCTACTGATTGTTCGCATAGGATTTTTGGGATTATTTGATTTCAAGTATTCGTCACGAGTCATGTCAAATGTAATTTTATCTCTTTATTTCGGCAAGCGGCGCGGTGTAATGACCGGCTCGCAACCTACCCATTGCCTGGCTTCCCCCCCCCCCCTTTTTCAAGCGTTATTTTCTTTCTGGCTTCTTCAAAATGTCTAGTTTTAAAATAAAGCGATCGAATCGGTGTTAGCATTGCTGTGAAAATTTTATGAATTCTCTCAACGTCACTCTCAATGTCCGCGATTCATGTATCCGACCACGTGGTCACGTGGTCACGATGATCGATATGTGTACGTATATCGGTTTTCACATTATGATATATATATTCAACCGCCATTTACCGAGGTGGTATAAGCCACTATCGCAGTCACATCGAGTTTCAAACAACCTCAATGAGTGATTTATTCAAAATGATTGAATGACGTTTTTTGGAAAATCTCACATCGATTCGTTAGAAATTTGCTGAGGCATTTACATTTGGATACAGTACTCGAACAAACTGATCTTCGAGAATCTTACCTGACGGAGAAAACCTCGCGATGCATTAGCTAACAGCGCAGGGCAACCTCGCGTACTTTTTCCAAATAGCAATTTCTCAGTAAATTTTGAGTGAATTGATATAAGATTTTCCAAAAAACTTCATTCACTATTTTTGAACAAGCCCCTAACTGGAAGCTGTTGGAAAATCGAGGTTACCGAGGTTCTTACCGGCAAAACCAAGAAAACACAATTATCGATTTACCTCATTTTGAAATTGAATATTATTAAACACTAAGCGAGTTTTAAGTTTTTCATGAATTCCTAGAAATCGCTATAGTATTTTGAATAAGTACAATAAATATGAACTCATTTTCATAATATCTAGCCGAGTTAGAACGATTTAAGTTTTAAAACTGAATTAAATCAGCGAGAAACATTTATTCGATGTTTCGCTTTTATCATTAAAAATAAAAGCTTGATTAAAAAATTCTAATAGGAAAAATTTTTAGTTCCTTATTCCGTACAATTCTGAATTTTCAAAAAATTGATTTTTCAATATTGAAAATTTTCTTTTTTTGAGACGCTCGCACAATAGTTTAACGAGTATTCTAGCGTCGGGATGCTTCTTGCATCCGGCATACGTTCTTAATTGTTCAAAGATTTTTTAACGAATCCAAGATGGTTTATGGATTTGCAAAAGATTTTATAAGATTTTAAGGCTCTGTAAATGATTTTAAAGAATTTCAAGCCAGTTACTGAAAAGTTATTCAAAAACATGTCAATGAATTTAAATAGATTTTAAGTGATAAAAAAACGTCGAAATATTTTAAGGATTTTAAAGAAATTTATAGGATTTTCATTAATTTTTGTCAGTTTCTAAAGATGTTAAATGATTTTAAACAAGTTGAAGGGATCTAAAAAAAATTCGGAGGATCTTAAGAATAAAGAAATAAACTAGTTCAAGGTTTATCGAAAGTCATACGTGATTGTTCTATGAATTAAGGAATTTTATGAGCTCAAAAATATGTTTCAAAATATACATATATTATTACATTATTTTATTTACCATTAGAATTAAGGATAATCGCCAATGGCAGGAGTAGAGAAGAAAGGATCCTCATTTTTTCTAACTGAGAAAAATGGATTACTGTATTAATTAAAAATTTATATAACAATGTAACTGATTATTATTCTAGGGTTTCATTGCAGTATATAATCTATATATATTGTTCTTACAACTCTTTGAGCTTAACCTTGGGAGTTATTTGTATATCGCAATCAATCCAAGGAAAAAAATGACGTTGCCCACAATAGTATTGGGGTGTTTAATAAGTGTGAAATATGTATTCAAAACTTGCTTTACTCTTATCGAGGCTTACAAAAAATTCTATAATATCACCGTTGATAAGAATACTACACTGAATTTATCTTATTAAATTTTTTTTAATGATGACAATATAATATAATAATAATGAGAAGAATAATATAACACAAGATAATTTCATCAGAAATTATAAGTTGATAAATGGTCCGATTTCCTTAAATAAATTTTATTTAAAAATTCATTTTCAAGTATTTTTCGACAATGAAAATGGTTTTATTCTTTCATGACCGTCTTTTTAGTTTTAGTCTCTTAGTTATTTTATTGTTTTAATAAGCTTACTGCTTCAGGGTCGAATGAAATTACCATCAAGGAGCGATAAATAATATTTTTAAATATAATTTGCAAAATTCCTAAAAATAAAATCCATAATCCAAGGACCAAATTTGGACAACCACCAATTTGGTCGTTGGATTCTTGGTTTTATTTTCCTGAATTCTGCAAATTAATTTGCTTATTGGAAGTGAAAAGTTTTTTTAAATTTGGTTTTTGTATAATTTAAAATTCTATGATTTAAATTTAGCTGACTTGGATTGGAAGTCATTTCTACCAATGTCCTTCTTCTTTTAAGATTATGTTTTTTAATCAGATAAAAGTTGCAAATGTTCCTACAGCCTTCAGAAAGGTTGAAGTATTGTGTGATATCAATGAAAAATTAAACGGCAGTATTCTTCAAAAAAGTATTTAATTGAATGTAGAAGAAATTATGATTTACCTAAAAAAATATATTTTTTTAAATAACAAATTCCAAGATTTTGCCATTTACAGTAATTTTTTAATAGAAGATTTGAACACACTTCAAACAATTCTAAACTCTAATTACTAAATTTACAATTCAAAGATGTTGCAAATCATGTTCATCTTTTGAAGTCAAAAATTTCTAGAAGCAGAAGTGAATGATAAGCATGTTTACCACAAGATGCAATTATGGAACCTTTGAAACATCAGTTTTTCTTTAATAAAAAATTGCGAAACAATGATAAACACTCGATAATAAACTTCAAACTTTCTATTTTGATTGATCAGCCAACTAATATTCAAGAGCATAATTTAAATTTGCACATCATATTTGAAGAAGCAGATAGGAATACTTTGTTTGCGAATTTGACAGATGTTGAAATTCCTGATTCAGTTACAGATACTGTGATTAGGTCAAGGTTTAGGTGACCATCTGATAAAAATTAGGTCAAAACAAGTGATGGAAATAGTAAAAGATGACAAATCAAGTATACACAAAATTCGATATTAGATCACCAAGATTTCCGAAACAAGATCTTATACTTGTCAGAGACATTTCTTGATAAAGAATGGCGCAATTGTCCTACAATTTGTAAAGGTTTCCTGATAACGAAACGTTTTCTTAAAATCAACCCTGATACAATTTCCATGAATGCTGATGAAGGCAATATGACTGTTTGTGTGAAAAAACAGATTCTGTTAGTTACATTTTTAAGCAGGAAGATTAATTTTCAACTCGTGGACTAATACCCCTTCAGGCAATCGAAATTCAACAGCTCCACCCGCATGTATTATTTGCTGCTCTAGATTCCGCTTTACAATTAAAAGCCGTTCGACAGCTTTCTTAGACTGCTTAGTAGCTAGTCTGTAGCCTCCATTGGGTGAAATCCCTAGTAAATTGGGGTTTTAATCATTTTTCCTGAATAATACGGAACAGGCTGATGCTATAGTACAACCGTCAATAATGGGATCAAAATCTGCTACTGTAGTAAATATTAACCGAAAAGCTAAACAAGTCTTATGAATAATATCTACCTCATCAATACAATAACTTCTTATTTCATTTTTGAAATTAAAAATTTAATTATTTTTAATGCATTCTTCATAGAACTTATAAAACTCATTACGTTTCTATAATGACATCGTGTCAAGAGATTAATAATCTGCAGTGGGTAATTCAACGATCTATGTCTAATTTTGTGGTGTATTGAAAAGATGCGGAAAAGAATCTTTTTATTTGCCTCCTCTAAACCAAAGGCAGCCGGCATATCACTTAAGAGCATATGGAGGTAATTTAGACTATCGAAAAATCTTGTTTTGTTTATAGTCATTAATATAATACTAGTACTGTTTAATGTAAGTTTTGGTGAGCTGTTAGATCCTCAAAGTTTAATTAAATGACTCAGTATGAATTGAGCATCGAAACCCTTTGAATTGTGAGCTATACACACGGTCTCGTCAAAGTGCTTTAAATCTCGCATTGCAAACTCTGTAAGCTGCGCTACAGGGTCTATATGGAAGATGTACTGGCGCAAATACCTGCTGTGAAACACACATATTAGGCATGCGAATGTCGGTTGATTCACCTACTACAACTTTCTCACACTGTTGTGTTTCGAAATCATAAGAAATGTAAGCTAATATACTTGTTTTTTTTTCTTCCAAGCATTTCCTTTAGTATTTTTTAGTTGAACAGGTGTCATGAAACAAAAGTGATTATCAAAACAGAGTTTCTTACATGTACGACATTGTAAAAAACCACATATATGATTCTCACCTTTTTGTGTTCCTTCAAAATTTATTGGATTTGAACAAACATCACATATTTGCAATACTGAGCAAATACTTTTTCCAGTGGAAAATGCATCAGGGAAACATTCTTCACAGTAAAAGTATCTGAGACTTTTTCCACATTTAATATTATTATTTTTTTTATTATTATTATTCAAGTCAGCCTTAAAATTGCATGCCGGAGAACTGTAACAAGCGCCACACTGGATTTAAAATATGTGATCGTTTTCTCGAAAATATGCCTTGTTACAGGGTATACCAAATTTTTGTAATACTCCGGTAATGACATAAGTACTATTGTAATAATATTTCTCTTTATGTTTACCAAAATCCTTAAAATTATAAACTATCATTGCTATTTGACGCCTTGCCAAATAATTTTGATAAGCGATCAGTTCAGGTAACTCACACCCACTCGCAGGTACTATTAACCCAGCGTTTCACGTGAGCTCTTTGGCTGATCTTATCTGAACTCTACTTGTTTTTTTACGCATGCTTTCTCCGAATTCAAAAAAATTTAAATTATTCCTATCCGACTGGAAGTCAGCATTCGAAATGACTACAACAATACCTTGCGGTAGATAAGTATTCGATTTATTTTCTATTTCATAGACAGATCTTTTCGTAATTCCTTTAGTTAACTTGTTTCTACCGCTGGCTGCTGGCACACGTGCCGTGGTTATGCCTAACACAAAAGAATCATCAATATCGAAGCTTATGGCACTTTATAAAACTGATTCCACCAGTTTCCACAAATCCTCAAAAAAGAGATCTTTTACCGGTACAAACGATTTCCAGGCAATGCCCTTACTAAAACCATCTGTCCAGAAAACCAAACCCACAACATCACTTTCTTCACACCAAGTTGTTATATATTGAAATAGATCTGAAAATGCTGACTTAAGCAAGCAACCGGGTTATTTTTATCTGGAGGTATAATTTTAAATGTTAATTTTCTTCTTGTTATCGCGATTTTTTAAACGAACTGATCATACTCGTTAATTTTAAGGATGAATGGGGACACATTATTTAACATCTCATTCCTACCTATTGGTTTTGCATCCTGATTCTCTGATATAGAATGTCGCACAGGTTCCGTAGCCCAGGATGGGCCTGCAACTGCGTCAGGTGCTGATGCAGCCTTCGATGGATCTATGATTGTTAGCAAAGGTCGCAAAGGTTCCGTAGCCCAGGAATAGTGTCTGGCGTTGAACCAACACCGTGTTCGATTTCGGTTGCATTTTTTTGCGTTACTGAAAAAGTTACATAAAGTTAAATTACCTTTTTTTCTTGCTGCTTTTTTTTCTTTTCTTCCTCCTTTTTTCTCTTTTTTTCCTCCTTTTTCTTCTCTTCCTCCTTCTTTTTCTGCTCTCCTTCTTTACGTAGTTTTGCTTTCCAGGCCTCCTGCTTTACTTTGTGTCTCTCCAAACGCTCTTTCTTTTTAAAATCTTTATACACATCCTGATTTTGTAACACCAGTAACTCTTTCTTCTCTTGATCCCTTACTTTTGTTTATTCTTTTTAGGTGATCAACCCTTTTTTGCTTCTTTTTTCCAGCATTTTTGTTTTCTCCTCTTCTCTTCTACGTTTTTCTCAGCTCCTGAACAGCTTTCCTTAATTTTTTCTGCTTATGTTTATTTTTATTTTTATCCTCTGCAGTTTGTTACAAAGGAATGGAATCGTCATCATTTTTATCATCACTCACAATAACGATGGATACTTTTTTATTTATTTATATTTTATCTGTCATCAGCTCTCATCTGAGCCCTTGATTTTTTGTACTGAATCCGTTCTGAAATAGAAACAAAAAGGCAACATGTATTTTCGAACTCGTAAATATAATATAATCCAAATCACAAAGAATATATCTGATATTTTACATGCCTGCAAGGTCATTGAACTCATTAAGTTGGTTATTTGTTTACCATTGAATCTACCCATATCTCCTTATTGCCATTAGTATAGGGATATCATAATTTCTTTCCCTTGCTTATCCTGAAACACAGGCAAGATGTCCAAGAGTATCACACTTTGACACAAAATCCTGAATCCCACATAGAACCATCGCTCGGTCATCCTCTTTCTGTTGAGAACTAATAAAATCGTCCAGTTGTTTATCTACTAATATTTTAAATCAAATTGACTAATTGATGTAATTCTTATTTATTACCCTTGTTAACTTAAAAACGCCTTTTACATCACTACACAATTACGTAAATTTCAATGTACTTATTTCATTTAATGGTATTATATTAACTAAATGGAGTATTAAAACATTGATTTCTTTTTCACACTTTACACTGAACTGGTGAGTAGAAAACAGTTTGACAATGTAATGCTGTACGAATAAACATACTGGCAAGACTGATGTTTACTTCCCGTGTGATCATACATATTTTTCCGGTATATATGGAAGGAACAGATTCACTAAAGCGTTTCTAAAATCCCTTTCTAAAATCCTCTACATAGCATCATTAATCTGCTTGAATGTCATATTGAGAAAAACATTTGAGATTCTAATGTAACATAAGTGGCACAATAGCAAGACTGACTTTGAATTGCATAAGTGATGCTAGATATTTTCGTGGAACGTTACAGAAGGAACAATCTCTCTGACCCCTTCATAATATCTTTCAGTTATCATTTCATCAGATTTTTCTAAATTTTATATTGATAAAACGATTTGACATTCTAATATTGCACAAGTGATATACTAACAAAATTCACTTTTCGCTCCATGCGTACCGCTAAATATTTTGGGCGGTCAGTCAGGAAAGGACCAGTCTCTCTGAGTCCTTTCTAAAATAATTTAGTTAGCACTGTCACCTGTTTTAATTGAACCTATTACTTTTAGCTATTTTTAAGTATCGCTTACAGCCTGCTCAACTCTGCTTGATATTTCCTCATGAAATGGGTATACATTATTTAGACAAAAATATAGATTAAAATATATATAATATAATACTTAATGTAAAATAGTAAAAAAAAGTATAAAAATGTTTGATTATATTATATATTCACCCTTTATTGATTAATAAATGTATACATTTTTCAATAAACTTATTTCATTAGTATACTACTCATCCAGATTTTACCTTCCTACTCTTACAATTTTAAGTGAGACATGAGTGATGTCTACATTGGTATAAAACGTGTTTAGACTTGTTTTACTCCCTCCTTTGAAGCTATCATAACTATCAGTCCGTTTTTATATAGAAACCCAGTAAAGTCAGCCAAGACCTGCATAACTTCTCTGAATCTTTAGAGCGAAACATAAAATGGCACAAACTATGGATGATGTTCAAAAAGTTACTGAAAATGTTTTTGTCAAATACTGATAGTGCTGCGTATAAAAAAGAGTTCATATGACTGAAAAGCATCCGCCACACAAGTCAAACAGGCATCTTATTTTGACTGCACTCTACACACTCAATAACTCGTGCAGTGAAAACGCAATTGTTGGCCTTGAAGTGCAAGCAGGTGGCAGTTTTTATCCCATTATAAAAATTGTGTCCAAAGGTTGCAAGGAATTACTTTTGTGGCAACAACATGGTCCAAATTCCAGGAACAGTTTGACGTTATAAGTGCTTACTTTCAAACAGAGGGATATGTATCATCAGACAAGGAACTACTTAATACTAACGATTACAAAGTGAAATTCAAGACATCCTAGGGGGAGAAAACTTTTCTTTTTGACAGAATAACTTCTCGTGATTGGGAAATGGTAAATACGATGAAAATTCTTTTGAAAACAATAAAATAAAAGTTGTTATGCCTTCAATTGCTATGAAAAAAGCCAGTTTTATTGGCTTAAAATTATTACGTTGTGCTTGAATGTGTATTTTGGAATGCTTCAAGCTTTACATATTTTAGTAGAATAGTGCATGTCTTTAATTCTAGAGTTAATAACAGAATATTGTATTTCTATGAAAACAGCCGAACCATCCGAGAATTTTATTTCTGATGTAATGCATCATGAAAAGTGTGACGAATTAACGATGTATCGTATGAATATTTATCGCCAAAATCCAACGAATTTCACATTGATATAGTTTTTCATGAGCTCGACGGGGTATTGTCGACCCATTTTACTTCCACTGTGAAAAAAAATTCTAAAAAGAATCATATTCAACTAATAATACTAATTGAGCATGAAACGTTGAAAGAATATATACGTACATACATAGTAAAAATCAGACCGGCGGCATGGTGACATCGATATGGAAAGTAAAAGACTATTGGAACGCATACGGTGGGTCATCTTGAAACTTTCGTCACATGGCTCACCTAAAAGTAATTACATCATGAGACTTTATTCAATTAAACACTTATGTACGTAATATACTGAATTGGCGAGGGGATCGACGCCATAGTGCGGTAAGGGCAGCTAATGAGTAGTGAAGGGGGGTTTCTGCGTATAGTGTAGCCTTGCTATGCTGAAATCAAATGGCAGGCCAAGGTCATCTGCGATCCTATCCGTGGCGCGGTATGCAAATGCCTCAACATTGACAACTTAATGTTGATATACCAGTCGAATTAGAGAATCACTTGTTTTTTAAACTTTTTTAAGCTGTAGGTAGAACCGTCCTTCGATGAAAAAACTCTAAGACCAGCAAAACCACTACTCCCTTTTTCTGGAGCGAGATATATACGAGGTAATAAAGATCCAAGATGATGGCTTCGATGAATTTGCATCCTCTTGCGTGTGCTTCAGTCCAATTACTCCAACTCATCGATTTGGCTCAGTACAAGAGCCGGAGCTCTTGGGTCAGCTGGTCGCCATATCTAATTATTAGTTTGAATATTATTTATTATTATTTTTGAAAAGTTAAATAATTTCCTTTTTAATAAACACGTGCATAGTAATGTGGACAACATTGATTTGTTCCTTCGTTTTTCCAAGGTTAAACTCGAACAGTACGTGAGTCATGAGATAAGAACAATATTGCATACTATATATAGTAACGAAGACCTATAATACGCATTCTATAGTGCTATATACATTTTAAATTAACACAGTAATCAGTTTTTCTTCAGTTAGAAATAATGACGATCCTTTCTGTTCCAGTCCTCTTATTGGCGAATATCTTTAATTCTATTGGTAACTGTAATCACATAATAATATCTATATTTTCGCAATTGGCTCTATTCTAATTTAAAACTACATTAATCGCACGTTCGGAAATAAATTTGCAATTTTTGAAAGCTTTCTGGACATAATAATTTTTGAAATAAGGAATATATTACATTTATTCTATACTGTCAATAGAATATTATTCAATACTGCGTCTTTTTTATAATTCTACATATATTTCTTAAAAACTTAGATGGGTTTTTTCTATTATTAGAATATTTGCCTTAAGCCTTATCTGTCAATAAACATTTATTTCTAATTTTGTCACTGGTCTGAATATTTACAGAATCTTATCAGAATAAAAATTGTTCTGGAAATTTAGGACACGCTACATATAATGTGAGAATTTTATAACTAAATGAACTAATTTAGAGTTTTATTGAAAACAAAGCATTCAGTTTCTTTATTAGTTGCTAAATTAAGAAGAAAAAATATGTCTTGAAAAAATTCAACCATTTCAGAAAAACAGAAGGAAGAGCTTTAGAACAAACGAGCATTTGTCTATTTTTCAAAAGAACATAGGCCGTGAACCAGAAGTTCGAAAGTAACTAGAAGTAACGTTTTTCTTAGGAATTTGTACTAAGAACAATGTAAATAATTAAATTTTTCTTACCTTTTTACAAAATTTGATTTCCTACTGCTGTAGCTACTAAAGAAGTTATTAAATGTAGTGACTGGATAAAACAAACAATACACTTCCCATCATTGTTTTCTTTAGGAATTTTAGAAAAATATCATCCTGTGTTTCTTGTTGCAGATTTAAGTTTCGAGTCTTTACCCGAAAGAAAACTTATTGATCTGAATCATTCTCCGGAAAGGTCTCCTTCTCCCCCTGGAAGATCTCGGTCCAGGTCTCCATCTGCCAGTCATTATCCAGCATGGCTGACGCCTTCCAGACCTTATTCTTCGGATTGCTCTTCTCCAAGGCCTACCAGGTTATCGGCTCCACTTACCTGGCTTCCCTGTAATAATAATCGTGGATATGGACTTGAAGATCTTGAATTTATTCGGCTTACTCCCCGCAAGTATAGTCAGCGGGTATTTGTATTTCGAAGATACGCGTTTCCTGCGGATAAAGAAATTTATATGAGACAAAGCAGAAGCTATTTGTATGAGCCTATGCCCACCCACGAACAAATTGTTTTAGCAACATTCGATGGTGATGTCTTTGCAATTTTGGAAAGTACTAATTATCTTGCTGGACTGTATACACCTACACCGGATACTAGAATAAGAAAACGGGCGAAAGTAAACATCGAAAGCGGCACGGTTACATTATTAACCGATGAAGAAATTAATGAAACTCCAGTAGGTCCAAATAAACTAGTCACACGGTATTTTCGAATTAAGCGAGTAAAAAGCATAGGCGAGTATCTTTAATTCACACCAATAATTGAATTGTCTTTAATTTGGAACTAAACTATAATATTGTTAATTCTCCAAACTAAACTCCCAGTTTTTCATGTAATTTGAATACGAGATAATAATAAAAAGTCATTGTTTAATGGTTCTCAGGGCT
Organism: Acraspis erinacei; assembly: GCA_035041075.1. Classification (NCBI taxonomy): domain Eukaryota; kingdom Metazoa; phylum Arthropoda; class Insecta; order Hymenoptera; family Cynipidae; genus Acraspis; species Acraspis erinacei. The sequence continues at coordinate 7,443 of JAWWLR010038510.1, read as the reverse complement.
TTAATCTGCTGTCGATTACCGCACCATACCACAGCGTTAAACCTCATCAGTTCACAGCAAGTAGATAACCCTCCATAACCATGGAGGCAGCAAATCTACAATGTCGATTAAGCTAAGAATCTTCAATAACAAAGAATGCTGAACGTCTGAATTGAAATAGATGGAAAACAATTTTGTCCACGGGGAAAAAATTTAATTTGAAATTTGAAAACATCATTTGCCATCTGATCTGATTAAGGAGTTAAGAATGTTCTGGTATTAAAAATTCTTAACTTGGTCGATATACCAAAAATTGTAGGAAATTTCATATAACTATAAAGAACGTATCACAATTTACATTTTAAATGGATAGCCATGGAATTTAGTCATCTTTTCTGAATTATTTAGTCATATTTAATTACTCAATAAAACAAGAAGAGACAATTCCACGGCGAGCCATTTGCAATATAAATTGTTGCAGAATCCGTTGTTTATTTGATTTAAAAAATCATTCTGTTGTATCAAAAATTTAGGCACGCAATCTGATAAGCGGGCACACTTTCATCGGGCGCCGTGCACGCGGTTCGCTCCGCTCGCAGGTTTTAGCGCGCCTTGGGCGCGCGACTGTTGTTTCTCACACTTCGGGCTTCATAATTTATTTATCTCGCGCTTGGTAATGTATTTACCTCGCGCTACGCGCTCGGTCTTTGTGCAGCGACTTTTAAAAACTAAATGTCGGAGCATTGAATACAGTAATTCATTGATTGTGAATTCTCTTTTGTTTAAGCTCCTTCGGCTTTAACGAACCCATTCTCATCACGCATCTTGTTCTTCGCACTTGATTTTATATCTGAAATTGTATATCACTCCCATAAATGTATATTATTATAATGTATAACATGTTGTATTATTATAACAGACGTAGTTTTATTTTCCGGTTTAAAAAAATGCACATTATTAAAGAAAAAATTGTTCTTCAATTTGTTATTGCAACTTTTGTCATTTTGCAGAAACTGAATTTCCTCATTTCCAAATTTATTCTTATGATTCAAACTGTACACATACGGTCTACTGAGCGGCCTTACCATTTTTAACTTCTAAATTATGTGCCTAATCTCAGTGACCCAGACGAAGTCCATTGAATTTTCGACCGCATCTTGTTCTACATGGCAATTTTAGTGCCCTGTTGCTTCATCTCCTAATAATTGACTAAAATATACTCTCGAAGCGTATAGGGTCGTCTGGTTACTACAAAATTTCCATGAAAGTTCGAATATTAAGGGCTGGGGGTTTCAACCGACAGATAAAGCTGGTTTGTGTTATATGCTGAGAACGTCACCAACCTTCAGCAGCGTTGTGTTAAATGGGAGTTCATATAGTCTCATTTTCATATTTCTGGCCTTCCTTTAAGTACGAACCCAAAAACGATAGTTGCAATTGTTGAATGAAAATTTTTAATTTTTGGATTTTCCATTATGTTTTATGCTGTCAAAATTTAATTTTTTGATTTTTCAGGAAAACTCAACAAGCTTTTATGATAATCTTGTAGGGTATTCAAAAATAAAAATTTTTCTTCTCATGACTTTTTTTATATCGTGCGTTATTTGCCTTTAATATAACTATAACTCGTGTAATTTTTGGTTTTCTTAAAAGTCATTATGATACATTTTTTGAATTGTGTAATTTTCGAATATTTGTCCGGATAATGTTTGAATCTTTAAAATAGTGCACACAAAAAAATTATACCAAAAGCCAATCTAATACATGAATTATTGCAATTGCTATAGTGCTCACAGCCAGGCAGACAGGCATTCATAGAGTCATTCACACATAGTCGTAATATCCTGTTTTTGTTTTGTCATGAATAGGTCTTTGATACTTCTGTTGTTTCTTCTCGAGGACGGAAGGAGGCAGCACGGAGTACGGTATCCCCACCGCTTCGTTGATACTCCATTGCCAGAGTCCGGGCCAATCAGCAGGCCGTTCCCGCCCTCTCAGCCGCTCCCTTCTTCGCCCGAGCTCTCGCGCCCTGGCACATAAATACCGGTGCCCGCTCCATAATCGACGTTTGCCACGGTGTGCCCACTGCAATGTATTTCAAGTGGGTACTTATAGATTGGGGCAAAATTCAAGATCAGCGCCACCAAGGGGACGTAGCAATAACTATTGTCTACAGCAACGAAGTCCCTCTCACTTCTTACCCTAAGTGTTAGGTTATGTTAACTTCTCTTTCTGAAATAAACACATGAATAATAATAACCAATAACGCAAACGAAAAATTGAAAAAAATCAAAGGGATCACCGATCAAATGCAATCAAATTTTAAAGTCTGTTGGAATCTTTCTATCATAAAACGATTCGAACAGACTTTAAAAATTGATTTTATTTGATCAATTTATATTTATTTAATTTTTAATTTTCATTTTTCGGTGAAAATCCATTTTGAATCCAAGTACATCAGGCAAAAAAAAATAATAATCTTGCAGCTGCACCGAACTTCAGCAGACGTGAGCAGAATATAGATCTTCTGTCATCTGCTCAAGTTAATTTCGAATTCCAAACTCACACGAGTGCCACCTAGGGGACTTAGAAATTACCAATATTCTTTCGCCACTTTTCCTATGGGAGTGGGCACTCCGTGACACTTGCGCTGCGACTATCGTCCAGACCACTCCATCTTAGCGACCGCTCTCGGCATGAACTTAATTTTGAAATTTTATTCTGGATCCTGATTCAAAATCTTTCGCTGGGTTTCTTCTTCCTTTAACCTATCAGAATCTAACTGTAGTTTAATAATATCAGACTTCAGATCAAGTCTAATACTTTAATAATACCTGTCATCAGCTCTCATCTGAGCCATTGATTTTTTGGCCTGAATCCGTTCTGAAATTTTTTTTTGTTTCTTCACAATTTATTGGATTTGAACAACCATCACATATTTTCAATACGGAGCAAATACTTTTTCCAGTGGAAAATGTATTAGGGAGTATATTCTTTCTAAAACATTCTTCAAAGTAAAAGTATCTGAGACTTTCTCGTGGGCATTCCGTGACACTTGCGCTGCGACTATCGTCCAGACTACTCCGTCTTAGTGGCCGCTCTCGGCATTAAATTAATTTTTAAATTTTGTTCTGGAATCACATTTCGGCCTTTATTTCATTTTCTTCAATCGGAAGAGGGAATTTTCGTTTTCGAATTATATCTGATTTGGATTTTAGAGATATTGGATCCTTAAAAATTTGTATTCATCTGGGAAATGAATATATTTGTATATAATATTTTTTTTCTAGACTTCAAAGGAATTTTTTTTTCATTTTGGTTGAGGTGAATTGAAAGAGGGAACTAGTTACTTTAAAACTTTAGAATAATATTTTAATTTACTTGAAGGAGATAAAACTTGTTATTTGATTCAATTTTTCAAATAAAAGGGATTTCATTTCTTCCTGAAAGGAGAGTAGAACTTTTTGTTTATAATTTTTTTCTAATGTGAGAAAGGGAAATTTTGTTAAAACAGAACCCCTTAATATACGAAATATTATAAAGTACAAATATGTAAAATTAAGAAATTTTGAAATGGTTTAAAATAAGGACGTTTAACATTTCTCAACAAAATAAAATTAATAATTGCAAAAATATATTCCTAAATGAATACATTTGTTAAGTTTTACCGACATAAGTTTCTTTCATTTTGCTTTTCTTTACTTAAGTTTTTCATTTTCTTAACTTAACATTCTTGGAATGAAGGAGAATTACAATTACAAATTTTCAACTTGAAGTATCAGTGGAATTTCAGCTCTTAATCATTTATTATATTGAAGACAGAATCATTTTAAATATTATAAGTTTTTTCTCCTTCAATCTATCAAAAATTTAAACTTTCATATTTTGAATCTTTCTTCTTGATCTAATTTATCTTTAAACATTCATAATTAAATTATTTCACACTTTAATCCTTTAACATTGATCAAGTTTGGATGTAAACCATTTTAAATATAATAATTTTATATCTAAAGATTAATAGTAATATAATATATAATATATATATATATATAGTAATATTAATATAATTTCTTTTTAAAATGGTATCCTTCAGAGCTTGTACGTTTGAAGTAAAAACTTGAAATAATTGAATAAATCTCAATTCAAAGCCTTCCTCATTCAAAAACTTCTGAATATGAAATGCAAAAAATTGTACACATTCAGACTATCAAGCTATAAAAATGGAGAAATATTATTTTTGGCTCTTGAAATTATTTTTATCCCTTAAAAATGGTCTACGTTTAAGGTGTCAACATTAAACGTAGACCATTTTTTAAATTCTGGGGCGCTTCGAATTAAAAATTGTTATATTTAAAGTGTTGAAAAATGGTAAAATATTATATTTACAATTTAGAATTCAAAACTGCCTGAGGAAGGAAATTAAATTTATTATACATGGTAAATATTAAATTTACAATATGTATTAGTCAGCAAGGATATAGTCAATGACCTAACAGACAAAAACAATACTGTTATGATCGGGCAGCAGCAACTTGAAATTTGGCCCCTAATCAATCCAATCAAAAGAATAATCCAATCAAATGTATCACCTGTTATTCCCCACGAAATCCTAGAAAAAGAATTCCAAAGAAAAGGAATAACAATCGCATCCCAAATAAGTTTCCTACGAGCAAGTATCAGGGAGGAAGGTTTTCCGCACGTGCTTAGATTCGGACGACAAATTTTCTTCAGTCCCGAAGACATAAAAAATTACCTGAATTAATGTTAGTTTTATATGAAGATACATCTTATCGAATATTTGCCGCTGCAGGAAACAGTGCCTCTTTGTTTGTAAACAAGAAGGTAACTTTGCTAAAAATTGCAATTCAAACCCTTCAAGACTAAATGATAAAGAAGCTAAATATTCCCAATCCAAAAATCGACGAAATCCATGGGGAACCAGCATCCGAATTGCAATCATCCCAATTTCCTACCATAAACACTCTGAAACCAAACCAAAAGCACCCCTTGTCATCGTCTAGAAAATCTGATGTAGACATGTCAGAAAAAACATTAAGATCAGTAGTTGAAAATCAGGACGCCTCGCCTACGAGTAAAACAAAGAAATCCTCCAAGAAATCAACTTTAATCAACTCAAATTACTGCACTTGAAAAGATTTATCCGCTTTTGAATAAACAAATAATCAAAATCAGGATCATAAAAATAATAAAAAGCTAAGAAAAATTAAGAATGTAACTCCTAATTTAAATTTATCCCAAACAAATATCGAGGAGGAAGACCTTGAGTATATCGATTTGGATGGAAACCTAGATGAAAACCAGGCCATGAATATTTTAAAATGGAATTTGAATGGGTTATGGGGTTGCAAGAAACTAATTTCAAAGATAACAACTGTGAGAGTATTAAAGGCTATACAAAACTAATAAAAAACAGGATCGGCACTGGACTTGCAAGTGGAATTGTAGCCACCTACATCCTAAATGCTATAAAAGCAACGTAAGTACCAATACATACTAACATAGAAGAAAGAGCCGTTCAAATTACTGTTCCGATGTGACTATGCATTTTTGATGTTTACTTACCTAATTGCTACGATTTGGAGCAAAACGAAATCGAAAACGTAATTCAGAAGCTACCTACTTCCTGTTTACTGCTAAGGGGCTTTATCTTACCTAAAACTATTTGGGGAAATCAAACAAACTGTTGCAGAGGAACGAAGATCAGGAAAATTCTTGACAACTCTGATCTATACCTATTAAATAATGGATCCCCTACTCATTACCTCTCTAAATGGAACTTAAAGAAAGCTAATTGGGAACTCTTTCAAGAAATAATTGACCAAGAAATAAATGAGCTCATAACCAAACACCAATTTCTTCAACATCCGATAGACGAATTAATTTACGAATTTACCTCTCTAATCAATAAAGCAGCAGAAATCGCAATTGGAAAAAGAACACATAAATCAAGAAAATCTCACCTGCCATGTTGGAGTGAAGCATGCCGAAACGCAAGAGAAGAGAAGAACCATGCCTTTAAAATAGTCCAAAAACAAAAAACTCTAGAAAACAAAGTCGAATTTTAAAAAATGAGAGAAAAGGCTCGTCGTACTTATCTCGACAAAAGTCGAGAATCATGGATGGATTATTTATCATCCCCGAATAACAAAGCCTCAATAACTACCATCTGGAATAAATTAAAAAAATCTTGTGTTCAAAAACAACTTCAAGATTAACTTGCCAAAAAAAATCTAATTCCTTACGCCTTTTTTCAAAACTATTCGAAAAAATAGCAAAAAATCGTCTACGATGGACTCTCGAAAATAAAAAGTTTTTTGCCTTGCAACAAAGTGGAGTCAGGCAAAAAATATGGACTATAGATTCACTGATTAACCTCCAAACGAATATAAGTGAAGCCTTTAAAAGTAAGCAACACCAGTAGTCGTCTGTCTGCACATTGAAAAAGCTTATGAAATGGCATGGCACCATCAAATTGTAACAATCCTAGAAAATCAAGGTATCAATGGAAATTTATTAGTCTGCATTAAAAATTATATTAGTCAAGGATAAAACCAAGTTAGAGTCAATGGAGAATTATCCGAAAAATTTGTTCTAGAAAACGGAGTCCCTCAAGGCTCAGTAATGACTACTACACTTTTTCTTGTCTCAATCAGCAACGTCATGGAGAAATATAAAACCAGTAAATTCATCAATCTTCGCCGACGACTTAACAATCTATTGAAAAGGGAAGAAATTAGAATCATCAATATTACCTCTTCAGAATACCGTGAATAAATTATGGAATTGGTCTCTTAAAAATTGATATAAATTTTCGCAAACCAAAAAAGAACATTTAATATTTACACGCAAAAAAATACCCGACACAATACCAAAATTACAACTCGACCATGACGTCATAACAAAAGTGAACCAAGTGAAACTACTAGGTCTAATCTTTGATCAGAAACTTACATGGAAACCGCACATTATTAAACTGAAATCAGAGCAAAACTTGATTACCGATCAGTCATCTACATCTCCGCTAAAGCAGGAACCCTAGCTCTGCTCGACCCTATTTATAACTTGGCGATGAAGATCTGCTACGGAGCTTTCCATAAAAGCCCTACGAAAAGTATAAGAAACGATCCTGATGAACCGACCTTGAGCCAACAAACAATGGAAATCTCAGTAAAATACACCTTTACATTGTCTGAATATCCAGATAACCCATCTCATGATCTTCTTTCCCCAGAGAAATAAATTTGATCTCTGATCAGCAAACCAGCTCCCTAAAATCAGTAAGAAAACTGATAGAAGAATACCAATCGATTACCCTAATCCATTTACCACCTGTCCAGACTAACAAACTAAAACCAGGTCCACCAATGGACGCTAGAAATTCCAAAGGTTGACCTGAACCTGTCTGACATAAAGAAGAACGAAATCTCCGCAAATCGATGGAAT
>JAWWLR010038404.1:0-10230 GCA_035041075.1 Acraspis erinacei | reverse complement strand
TGTCTGTCTGTTTGTCTGTCTGTTTGTCTGTCTGTTTGTCTGTCTGTTTGTCTGTCTGTTTGTCTGTCTGTTTGTCTATCTGTTTGTCTGTATGTTTGTCTGCCTGTTTGCCTGTCTTTTTGTATGTATGTTTGTCTGTCTTTTTGTCTGTCTGTTTGTCCGCCTTTTTGTCTGTCTTTTTGTCTGTCTGTTTGTCTGTCGTTTTGTCTGCCTGTTTGTCTGTCTGTTTGTCTGTCTATTTGTCTGTCTGTCAGTTTGTCTGTCTATTTGCTCTCTGTTTGCCTGTCTGTTTTTCTGTTTTTTTTGTCTGTCCGTTTGTGTATGTAAATTTGGATTGGCCTTTAGTATACTCTTTGAATGTAACGAACTAAAGTTTATGTTTGTCAGTCAGCAGTTTTGGAAACAAATTCAAAAGATCAGCGTATTTTGAAAATATGTTAGACCCCGTTTTTCCAGATTCAAAAATTTTCTTTGCAATTGTTTGTAGAACTCAAAAAGACAAAGAAGTCCTCCCTATGACTGTATGCAAAATACGACAAATAATGACTCGAAAAAACTTATGCATGCAAACGAAATCTAAAAATTTATTATTGTTCACTTTTTGAAAGCACGCGTGGTTTTTATTTTATTTTTAAAAAACAAATTAAACGTAAAATACCTAAAATTTTGGACAAATGACACAGGCTATGAAAAAAGAACTAATATAAAAAGCTGTTCTTCCAAGATGAGCTACGAATTTGTCATCTATAATTGTTTGATAGGATGCGTACTTTTTTTAATCATAAAAATAAGATGCTGAAACTACTTTTGTTTCAATAGCAATACATATTATGAATTGCAATAATATACATTTATTGAAATGATAGATTTTTACGATAACTGAGAATCAAAATTAGTGCAATATAAGGAGCCAATATTAAAGTAATCGTGATAAATAAAAATTAATAATTATTTGCAATATCTGAATACGCAATCCCAGGCCGAGGTACATAAATAAATATAACACAATAATATATAATAGTATAATAATATATATAATAATAATATAACATAACGTAGAAAAGTTCACATTTAGGACAACATTCAGTGCGAAGCACGAGATACGTTTTACGAATGTGTTTTGTCTTGTTTGTTTTCTACGGTTAATACTCCCCATATAATTCGAAAATGCTCACGATTTCTTAAACATGATTAAATATTAAAATATGTGAATATACTTTTTTCTGAAACTTCTTAGAATGGACATTTCTTCATTATGGTTTCCTTTGTTTTCGTTAGAAAATAAGCTCACAAAATATGTATAAAAATCCACTTGAACTTTTCATTTGAAATTAGATTAATCTTTTCGTTTATTAAAGAACCATTAGAAGTTTTATTATTTGGTTATACATTTCTAATGTTAGAATTGATTACTTTCTTTATAAAGTTTGTTGATAAGCGCGTGAAATAAATGATAAAGTATAGTTTTCAACCAGTTATTGCTAGTGCATGGTGCTTCTTATAAACAAGTTAGAGAACCAATCTAAGGTGTGTGCATTGTTAAATTTTCTAATGTTTTTGAATAAATTTTAATCTATTGTTATTTTAACATATGAGCTCTTTGAGATATTGAGAAGATTTAATTAATTTAAAAAAAACTGTATTTCGTTATTTAATCAAAAATTAGTTAAAAACTTTGTTAACAAAACTATTCTGTTTTTATTTTGTTTAAAGCCGTTTGCACTTGCAAGAAAAAATAATGATTGATATAAAAAAATTCTTTAATAATAAATTGGAGGCCTTTACCTGGAGAAGTGTTGTTTTAGCATTAATGATAAAGCATTGACACTTTTCAAACTAGATAATGTTCCTTATCAAGACGCAAAGCTAAAATCAGTGACATTTAAAGATATTTATACAGAGATTATTTTTGAAAATATTTGTTACTCATAGTTTAAATTATAAATCTTTTATTTCAAAATTATTTTATGTTTGTTGATCAGGATGAAAATATTTCATAGATGGAAACGGGTTTACTATTTAGGTTTACATCTTAAGAAAGAAACCCAACTGATTATTATATGATAACAAGTTAAAAGAAAATATTTGTAACCAATATTTTAGTTTATATTTTAAATTTCATAGCAAAAATAAATATTTTTTCAAAAAGTGAAACAGTTTGAATCAAACTTCTCTTGTTTGAAGCAAACTACTTTCTCTGCTATTGGTCAAAATAATTCTGTATTCGTAACACGCTATCTGTATTTGATATTTGTGACTTTTTAAATGATTTTATATTTATATACAACTTCTTATAAACATATTTTCAGTCCATTGTAACTTAATTTATTTCTTCCTAAATTAAAAATAATACGTAAAAAATAAAAAAATAATTTTTCCTTTTGCTGAGAATGAATCGTACTTGATTAAACAAAACGAATTTACGTCCCTGGATTTTTATTTTATAATAGTGCTATTATAAGCGATTTAAAAATACAATATTAAACAAATAATAATAATAATAATAAAATAAAAAATGTATAAAAAATATATAATAAATATAATAAAAAAATAATAAAAAATAAATATTAATAGCTTTGTAAGTTTTAAAACGATTTTAAATTTAAAATGTTCAAAATCAAAAAATTTTATATCAGGTTAAATTTAAAAGAAGTACAATATTTCAAATTCAAGACACTCAAAATTAAGGTCTTTTTTAAAATTGTCAAAGTGCGTAAAGTTTGACAGTTTAAAATTGAAAACTAAATTAAGTGTTTCAAAGTTAAAGCTTCTATGAATCTAGGATTTTAAATTGTTATTACGTGAACAAAATTATAGCTTAATAATAAAATTTATTAGACAAATTTTTCTACGATCAAAATAAATTCAGCATAATTTTCACCGTACAGGATTGAAAGTCTCATGATTTGGTCAACAAAAACGTACAATTTTCAATTAAACTTCAAAAATAACTTTATTTCAAAATATATTTACACAAATTTTAATTTTTCCAAACCAAAATCTTAAAAATCAAAAACTATGAGTACCAAGTCGACACAGTAATAAAGTCTTTATGCAGATAATTAAACTTGACTGATTTTATCTGTCAAAATACAAATATTTTAATTTATATTTTAAATGTCCTAGAAAAAATGAATATTTTTTCAAAAGCTGGAAAAGTTTGAATCCAAGTGCCCTTTTTTGAAGCAAACTATTTTCTCTGCTGAAAAATGAAAAGTGGAAGCGAAACTGCTTTATTAATATGCTTATATTTATTCGCATCATTCAACACGAGGTAAGGTATTATCAGTAAGTAGAATTAATACCTGATAATACGTATTTTGTTCTAAATATTTGTTTATTATTTTAACTCTGTTTTTTTCAAATCAACAGTCAAGAAAATCCAGTGGAAATAAATGCAAAGAAACCAAGAAAGATAATTTTGGACACAGATGCAGGAGCAGATGATGCTCTCGCTATTTTGTTATATTTGAAATATGAAGCACTTCACAAAAAAGATTTTAAATTAATTGCGATTACTTGTACCCATGGCAACACTGAGGAAAAAAATGTTGAAGAAAATATTCTTAAAATTTTAACAGTTGCTCAAAGAAATGATGTAGGTCTAATTAACAAGAAATGAGTGCAAGAAAAAATTGACTGTTATTTATTTCTTTTAGGACTCTCATAAATTAGACCTGTACATTAGTAATTTTGTTTAATTTTTCAACTTATTTATTTAGTAAAAAATGAAGGAGCTGTTAAAATCAATTAGTACAGTATAAATTGAACCAATGTTAAGATTTATAAAAATCGATGAAGTTAAGGTCTGGGTTGTGTGAGTCCAGCTTGGAATCCACCTGTCATAAATAATTAAACAGATATTCAAATCATTTGTGTAAATAAATTAATCATACTTAATAACTTATTTTTAATCTCTTTTTTTTACAGATTCCAGTATACGCTGGTGCAGAAAAAGCTTTGATAGAGACTAAAAATAGCATTCATCATTATGGACGTGATGGGTTTGGTGACTTTTCATTTCAAGAAGAAATAATTGCAAAAATTAATAGATCGAAATTTGCAGCCGTAGCATTATTGGATTTAGTAAAAGCACAACCTGGTATTAGTACTTGAATTCTAACATTGAAAAAAAATTAACATCTGAAATTAAATTATTAACATTTTTTAATGAAAAGGGTAGATATCCTACATGCATAATCTGGTATAAAATTGCAATGGTTAAACGTCACTTTTTATTAATAATTAATAATAATAACAATGATAATAACAGTAATAAATCTAATTGTTTTTTCAATATGGTCTGATTAAGCAAAATAATTTTTTTCAGAAGAAGTGACTATAATTTGCATTGGACCTCTTACAAATATTGCCTTGGCTACAAGACTCGACTCAACATTTATTCAAAACGTGGGGGAATTATTAATGATGGGCTCAACAGTCAATGGCTTAGGAAATGACGGTCCAAACGTTGAATTTAATATTGGTCTTGATCCTGAAAGTGCTTTCATAGTGATGAATTCGACCAAAAAACCATTCACTTTAGTACCATTTGAAATTTCCCGAAATTTTCAAATTTCAAAGGTAGTTACTTTAAATTTACTTTTTATCCCTTAAATCGATTTAAAATCAAATTATGGTTTTGTTCACACATGTTCAATTTTTTTAGGAATGGCGGAAGAACTTTTTTGGAAAACTCAATTCCTCAGCTGTTCGGTTCCTAAATAAAGCCGAGCGAATTAGCATCAAAAGAAAAAATTTAAGATGGGGAGCAATCGATTCAATGACTCTTTCCATAATCATGTGGCCAAATTTGGTTAAAAATATATTACTGACAAATGTTACTCCTGTTTATGATGGAGCAGCAAAAGGTAGTGTTCTCGTTGATTACCAAAATATTACTGGAAAGCAAACAAATGCTAAAATTGTTCAGGAATATGATGTTGATCTCTTTAAAGAGAAGTTGTTACACTATTTTTCATGCTGAAGAAATTTTGTAGATCTATTTTAGGTTAGGCATTTTGTCAATAAACATCTTATTAAATATCGTCGTAAATATGTAGTCTCATTTTTAAAAAATGTAAATTTTTCTTTAATTGTAATTTATTACGAAAAATACAAAAACCGCGTGTTTTATGATAAGAGAATGTTAACCAAGTTTGTAGATTCTAGCCTCGCCTCTTTTCACTAAACTTAATTGCACATTATCAATGCCCATGTTTTATTTCTCTCCAGTTTTATTTCCAGCTTTGATTTGGAATCTCATCCATACTAGGTGCTTTGCCATCTTTCCTTATCTCTAATCCCTTGACTATTTGCTTCCTTGTGTTGCCCTACTAATCTGTTTCCTAGCATATATTCCTCCTTTCCTAAATTTTCTCTCTACCCTTCCTAGGAATTTCATAAGCCATTTTTAAAATTCTACCATCTTAATATCCTGGTTAACTCTTTTCCTTCTTCTTCTATCTCTATTTACAATTTCCCAACCTCCTCTTGTTCGTTATATCCTTCTTCACCTATTCTGAAAACCTTTTATTTCCCTCCTCTTTTTTTAATCACACAACTCAGTATACTTCTTATTCTTTCTCCTATATTTGTCTCCACTTATTCTCACCTTACCCCTTTTCTATCCGCTCCTTCACTAATTTCTTTTTTGCCTGTACACTCTCATACTCTTTTTATTTCTCCTATTGTTACTTCCGTCTGCTCATCTCCATTTCTATCTCCGATTTTGGTATTCCTGACCTTTTCCTTAAAATGTTCTTTTCCTTCCGTTGACCAATCTCCTTTTCTTGCTCTTTACTTTGGCTTCCTTTTCAACCTTATCTTTATTACTTTTTTCTGTCTCCTGTTATCGCATTAAAATCTCTTCTTATAAGCCTAATCTCTTATTTATTTTCTTTTATTAGTTCACGTATTTCCTCTGATTTTGTCTGCATATTCTCCCAGTATCCTCCACCTCTCTCTTCCAAAATTTATCTCTTCTACTACGTGTCCTTTTTATTCTTTCATCTCTTGCTTATCCTTCTTTGTTATACAATCGTTCCTTAGTGTCATTACGATTCCTCCCATTGCTCTGCCTTTTTTATTATTCCTCTTTGCATTATTGATTGGGCATTTGTGACCTCTTGGTGATATTCCCGTTACTCTTTTCCATCCTTTTTAATCCAGCTACGTTTTCGTTATTAGTGCTACGTCCCATTGTGTCAAATTTCTTATAAACTCCTTATCGTTTCTTTCTAAGACTACTATATTCCATCAGAATATTCTCCAATCTTCCCTGATTTCGTTTCTCGTCTCTTGCTACTTTCTATTATTTCTTATTTCTCAAGCTTCTGTTCCTTGCGCTCCTAGTTTTCAAACACATCATTTTTTACTAACTATTTGCTGTTTTCGTCCTCATCCCACGATACACTTTCTATCTGTATTCTCCCACGCATAACCAACGTGCTTATTTTCTTTTTTTCTTGCCTGTTCTGCTATTTTTCTTAACTTATAGTGCATATTCTTTTCTACCCACGTTAAATCATTCTCTATTAGTTTCGAACTTCCATATAACACCGACTTCTTTGTCATCACTACCCTCTGATATTTCATTTCTTTAGTTCCAACAGTACCATTCTCTCTCCTTTTCGCACTTCCCTTCCTACATTTCGCACATCCTCTATGTCCACCATAGCATCAATCCTTTTCCGTACTTCATCCACTCCTTCCTTTCGCTCTTTCCTCTCTAATCTGCTACCCTTTCCCACAATATTTCCCTTCCTTTCTTTCTTCTCTTTCTTTCTTTTCTATTCTTTCTTCTACTGGTCTCATCTTTTCCTTCTCCTAATTCCTACTTTCTATACCTCCCAAGTCTCGATTTGAGCTTTCTGTTTTATTATCCTTACTTTCAACTCCTCTACCTTTTTTTAGGATCTTTCTGTTTTTTAGACTTTGTTTCAACGTCTGCACTCTTTCCTCTAGCTTTTCCCTATCTTCTGCCCATTTCCTTATTTATTCTTTAAGTTCAACCATTTCCTGCCCAATTTTTTTCTTAATTTCCTCTCCCCTTTTGATCCTGCCTTCCTCCATGTATCCTCATTACTTTTATCATCATTTTGCGCAGTCTAGATCTTCGGATCTTTCCAGATTGAAAATTCCATTTTTTTGTAGATAATTCTTCTTTACACTTAAAAAATCAACAATTTGGTATCATTTGAATTTTTTTGGACATTTGATCCTTTTGGTGGAACAATAATTTTCTTTGTGAAAAATGCGTATTCTTGTTTGCAGATTGAACTACTTGGTAACAAATTCATCTGTTTTGTTTTAAAATTCAACTAGTTGACTGAATCTTGACTTAGTTTGTTAAAAATTCATTTTTTAAGTACTAGCCTGTTTAGTGTAATAATCTATCTTTTTGTTAAAGCTTCATTTTTTGTTGCTTAAAATTAACCTTTTTATCTAAATATTAAATATTACATTTTTGGCTAAAAATGTATCCTCTCTAAATTGGAAATTTTTGTATTTTGTTAAAACTTCACCTGTGTGGTTAGAAAAATATTAATTTTTGTTGAAAATGTATCTTTTTAGCTAACGAATAAACTATTTAGTTAAAAATTTGACCATTTCCGGTTAAAAAATATTTTTTTTAGTTAAAATTGATCTTTTTAGCTGAGGAATAAACTATGTAGTTAAAAATTTGACCATTTCCGGTTGAAAAATATCTTTTTTAGTTAAAATTGATCTTTTTAGCTAAGGAATAAACTATGTAGTTAAAATTTTGACCATTTCCGGTTAAAAAATATCTTTTTTGGTTAAAACTCAAACTATTTGGTTTGAAATTTATTTTCCTTGATTAAAACTATATGTACTTGGTTGACAATTCAAATATTTGATTACAAATTCGCTTCTTTCATAAATTCAACTGGTTAAAAATTTGAACTATTTTGATAAAATCACTTGTTCGTGGCGAAAATTTAACTGCTATGTTAGAAACTGGTCGTTATGGATTAAAAATTCTTTTATGGAAAAAAAGTGATCGTTCATGATTCAAAGCTAACCTTTTATGGAACACTTAACTGCCTCAAAAAAAGTTCTTCTTTTAGGATTGAACATTTACAATTTCGTAGCACAACTATTTTCTGGAAAATTCGTATTTTTTGCTTTAAAGTTAAAATATTTAGTTGTAAATGGAACTTTTTAGTTAACAAATTATTTTTTTGACAATTCATTTTTTTCTTGCCTTGAAAATGTATCTTTTTCAAAGAATTTTTTCAACTCACAGGATTTGAAACTTTTTCATATTGAATCCAAAATGGTATTTAAATTCATTTTACATACAAAAATTTATTTTCCTATTTGTATGAAAATTTACTCAATTTCCTCTCGTTGAAGAGGAAATATTTTCAAAGATTAAACGGCTCCAAAGTTATTAAAATTATTTCTTAATTTCAGATTCAGTAAAAAAATTGCTCAATAGAAAATACAGATGATGGTACGAGACGCTTAGGGAAAAAACTTTATCCCATATTTGAGGTTATGTAACATCGTGATTGTCTTT
This sequence comes from Acraspis erinacei, assembly GCA_035041075.1. NCBI lineage: Eukaryota > Metazoa > Arthropoda > Insecta > Hymenoptera > Cynipidae > Acraspis > Acraspis erinacei. Next base: position 1,685 of record JAWWLR010038404.1, on the reverse strand, counting down.
TTTCACAAAAAATTGTAAACAGCATCTTAAGATATAACTCTTGCCCTTTCAAATGGCGTTGAGTTTACTCAAATAGCTTATTTCTACTTTGAGATATTCAATTTTGCAGTTTTTCACATTCATAATTTTTGATCAGCTCAAAATTCATATGATTCTGAACTTTTCAAAGTCGATTTTTGATATTTATGTTGAATTTGTAGTTTCCACTTCTTTTCAAGATTTTTTTGAAAGGGCAAGAGTTATACTTTTCGATGCTGTTTACGGTTTTTTGTGAAAAAAGAAAATCGCGATGCTACATAACCTCAAATATAGCAAAGAATCCCGATTTTTGCACATTTAGGTTAGGATATCTCGGAAACCAGAACCAATTGTGAAATTTGCACCTCGGATTCGGATTCAGGGCACCAAAAACCTTTGTAGAAGTATATTCTGGTTTCTGGCTAAAACTTTTGTCGCCCAGTGATAATTAATAATAATTCCATTATTTCATACTCTTTTACTACGAACGTCGGCATTTTCTCGAATTATGGCAGGCCTGTTTCTGAGGTAAATAATTCCAAGAGAGCCGGAAATGCCGGTTATAGTGTTTTCCAGAATTTCAGCATCCGAATTAATCAATACCTTTATCTTCATTCTCAATAATGAATTAAAATGTATGCATCATTGTTGCAAAAATGGAAAGATCATATACAGTTTAGTCATGGAGAATTAAAATAAGTTCAGGAAATGAATTAGAGTACGCGATACAAGCGAATATTCAATTGTTAACCATTAGCAAAGTTCACTTTGATGATCACCTTCAATGTTCCCAGAATTTATTGAGTCTCCTGATCCTTAACCTTGGTAGGTCGCATGATTGTCCAAGGTAAATTACTTATTGGTTCAGTGCACCAGTTGGATCCATCCCACCAGAGAAATGAATCCTTTAGCTCATTCGAGTCAAACCCTCTAGTTGCGTAATCAGCGGGATGGATGTTTATAGGAACGTGTCGCCTAACTTGATCCTTAAGAATAGAATGAATTTCCCCCACTTGATTTGTCACAAATGTTAGCCAGCGAGATGATTATTCTGGAAGCCTATCAATGACGACCTGTGTATTACACCAGAAACATTTTTCAGTGGTTCCAAAAAAATGTGGAATCGTGATTTCTTATGTGGGACTGAGCTGTTGGCAAAAGACATTTCATTCAGATGGAAGGTCATCAGTTAGTGCTGAGCCTCAATCCATTGCAGATATCCATAAACTCAGTGAAAGACTTTGGCTATGATGAGAAAAAGAGCCAGCCAGTCCAGTGGATTGAACAGCTGAGCAACCTTGGAAGCCACCAAACATTTGGTTTAAGTCCTTGGTTCATGTGAAAAATATACACTAAAGTAACAGTGGACGATTAAGCAATCAATTTCAATACCAATGTAGAAATAGAATCTTAAACTTCAAAAGTCTTGTCTTGGTGCGAATGAGGTCCACAAGATTCTAGAAGCAACTTAGGTGAGTTTGCTATCCATTTGCTTAAGATGGTTTCTGCTGAGTTGATAATGGAAGTCAGTTACTTCTTTTTATCTTAGCAGATTAAATAGAGACACTACCAGCAAAGATGTCGCTGACGTATGTATCATTCTCAAATAATTCCGAAATTAATGGAAATATTTGTCTGACCTTGCTTATGAATTGTTTGTTAGTGAT
>JAWWLR010038366.1:0-10231 GCA_035041075.1 Acraspis erinacei | reverse complement strand
ACGGTGTTGTGTAAGATAGAGAAGAAGAGAAGGAAGGAGGGAGAGGAACGGATAAGGAAAGATGGCAAGTAGGAGATGAAGTAGATGTAAGAAAATTTTACATATTGTAAATAGCAGATAAGTATCAGGGATTAACCACCCAGGCAGAGGATGGGAATGCGAGGCAAAGCGAGAAAGTAGCGAAATACGTACGAGGCTAGGCGAAGCGAGAAGGGAAAAGTCATAAAAGCGAGCGGCTTAGAGATAATGTGTGGATTGATGTTAGATTTTAAGAGGCAGTTGCAAGGAAATTCTGTAAAAAATGGAAGAGTAATCAGGTCAATTCTCTAAGGCCATCAGGCTGAAAAATAAACTTTTATTTATAAAATTAAATTATTCCAGACACTACCCTACAATCACGCAGAGGGATAGATTTGAGGTCAGGTTGAATTTAACTTAAAATTTGATCTGCCAATTAAATAAAAATAATATACAACGTTTTTATGAAGATTGTGGATTTTTCATTTGATCCGAAAATGGCGCATTAGTATAATCTAATTCTAAAGATAAATTGCTGAGGTAATGGTGTAGTTTGTATTATATACTAAGATTCGCTAGATGGCGTTGATGCAACTAAATAAAGCTTTCTTGTTGAGAATGTATAACTTATAGTTAAAAAATTAAACTGTCTTATGCAAAATACGTCTCTTTTTGAGAATTAATTTAACAGTTTTTCATTGCTAAAATAAATCTTTTTGTTTTCAAATATCAACTATTATATTTTCGTTTAAATTTTACTCTGTATATTGAAAAATTTCACTGTTTTGTTAATGATTAACTTCCTTTTTAAAATTTTAACTTAATACATGTATTTTAAAATTTCAAAAATGATTTCGATTTTTTTTTTAATTCTCAAAAGAGTTGTTTATAGATAGATAAATTTCTATTTTTCAGCTTACAGGCCTGGAAAAATTACCTTGTACAGTTTTTCAAAATTTTTGGTTTGTATTGAGAATTATATTTACCCTCAAATCGACAATATATTTAGATAATTAGATGAATGCATAATTTGGAAACGTTTTGAATCTCAGATTTTCTGTGTATCTCTCTTAAGGATATTTTGCTATTCGTTTTCATAAATAAGTATTTACATTGAAGTAATATCTGGCTTAATTTAAGTTAAATTTAAAATTAGCCAATCTTACATTTCTTTCATATTTATTGTATGTATAAATGTGTGAATTTCACAAAATTCCTTTCTTTGAGTTATTTTTAATTACACGATCCGTAATGCGGAACAAGTAACCACAATGATTTCGAGATTTTCGTGACTGGCCGATTTTTTAAAGAAGTTTAGTTATTTTAGAAAACGGTGATGATTCAACAGTTATATTAGAAACTCTGTAAAATTGCCATGTAGGAAGCAGCTTTCATTAAACAAAAATATTATGGAAAAATTTACTGGTCTGAATTATTAATACCTCACGAAAACAATCTTGACGCTTGAAAAAAAGAGACCACTATTATAGAACAAAATTTAAAATCTGACAAGGCACCAAAATATTCATTGGTAACATTGAGAATCAAATTTTTTCGTATTCCATTAAGCAGTGTTTCCTTAAATTTGAAAAGATGAAGGGGGTCTACAGCTTGGTCTTATCTTCGGCTGTAATCCTGAATTGTATTGGTGAATATAATAGTATATTATATTTATAATTTTCAGGAAAACATTTTAAGCTTCACGCCAGTAGTATGACTAGGCACGTCTAGATTCTGAGGTGTGCAGTTGTAAGTGTCCCATATGTGGAAGTGCACAAATGGTGCCCTCCCAGATGTGCACGTTGAGCTCTAGACATACAGAGATACACTAGCCGACCTTGTAAATGGAGCGGTTTCGCGATTGGCCGACACATACTGACCATTGCGTTCACTGGGACCTCTAGGGCCTATATTAGTTTTCATATTTAGTAACAATTTCACATAGAAGTTAACACTTTTTTATTTTTGTATCGACTTATACTAATTTATTTGTATTTTCGCATGTGTTTAAGAATCACAATTTGAAAGCAGTATAGGCATATTTAAAACGCTCAATTAATCTTTGTTGTATGGAAAATATTTTAATGTAATAAAAAAGAAGATTTTTGACAATCTTCTTTAAAAATAAAAATATCTCTTTGAATTTGTTTTTAAATTCTATTTTGACTTAATTATCGTGTTAATTGGTTAAAAAACCAATTAATCTTTTTGTTTGAAAAGTATTTCTTTAGCCCTAGATTTTTTTATCGAAAATTATTTTGTTTAACTGAAAATGGAACTATTTCATTTTTGTTTGTTTAGATATCAATATTCTTTAGTTAACAATAGTATAATTTTTTTGAATTGAAGATTTATTATTTGAGTTGAAAGTTCCTTTTTTAGTTCACAATTTAATGAAAATTGCTCAAATTTCTCTTTTTTTAAAAATGATTTTATTTAATAAAAATGTGGCTAACCTATTTTTACTAGATAAATTACGATCTTTTTCTGATAAAAATCCACTTATTCTGTTGCAAACTAGCCTTTCTTAGTCGAAAATTCAATTTCTGCAGCATAAAATTCATATTTTTTGGTTGTAAATTAAACTATTTATTTCAGATATTGATTGTTCATGGTTGCAAAACTTAATATTTTGGATGAGATGTATTTCCTTTTTATTGAAACAACTTTCTGGAAATAAAAGTTAATTTTTTTGATAAAGATTCGTGTCTTCTGTTTTGATTCAAAAGATTTGATTCAAATGTAAAATTATTATTTGATGGACGTATTAATTCTAACACTTTTCGTTTAGAATTAGTTTTTTCATGAATAATTCATCAGTTTGGTTAACAATTCAACTATTTTGTGGAAAAATTCTTGTTTTTTTTTGTTTGGTTGAGAATTAATTATTTTAATTGAAAGTGTGATAATACAAATTTTAAATTAGAAATCTTAATTTTTTTTTAGTTTTATTATGCACGGAAATGTGGCTTTCCTTATAACTGGCCTGCAAATGAAACTAAATTTTTTATAGTGTGTTTGTGAAGATGAAGAAAAAGTGGCCACAATGCTTTCGAGTTTGCCATGGCACATATTTTTTTTAAAGAAAGACAAGTAACAAAAGTGTACAATATGTTTCTAAACAGCTCCAAAGAGATTTTAAATTTTTTCGATCAATATTATAAATTTTTACAACTAAAGAAATCTTCATAGCAAAAAGTTTCATTTTTGGATCCTCATGAAAATTTGAACCAGCCGATGGTTGAAAACTAAACTGAAATCTTCTTTGGATGAAAATTCAAATTTTCTTTCTTGTGCAAAATTTGTCTATTCAATTGAAATATTATTCTATTTAAGTATAAATTTGTATCTTTCTTGCATGAAAATGCAACCGCTTTTTTCAAATCTGCGCCTTTTTGGGTTTAAAATTAAACTATTATCGCAGAAAGTTTATTTTTTGTTTAAAATCCATACTTTAGTGCTAAAAATTTAACTCAAACCTTTTTTAAATGAAAATTCAACTATTCTTCCTTTTTTTGAAAATTTGTCTTCTCAAATAAAAATTCATCTATTTTAGGAAGAATTGCATCTTTCTTGTAGGGAAAAACAACTGCTTTTTTTTAAATTTGCCTTTTCGGGTTGAAAATTAAACTGTTAAGTCAAGTTTTTGTTAAAAATGTATATTTTAGTTCTGAAAATTAACTTGTTTTTGTAGAAATTGCATCTTCCTTGGATAAAAATGAAACTGGTCCAATGTTATTTTTCTTTGCTTGATGACTAATCTATTATGTTTGCATATTTTTGTTGAACAACTTTCTTAAGAAATCACGTTTTCGTGGAAGATTCATGTTTTTAGTGGAAAAATCGTCTATTTGGTTCAACCTTGAACTATTTTGTTAAGAATGATTTTTTCCTAATTTAAAATTGAAAAACGTTAATTATATATGAACTAATTTGTTGATATTTTTGTTCATTAAATGTTTATGAAATCGGTTGAAAATTTCATAATTATAGTAAGAATTTTTTATATTTCCTAAAATACCATGTTTTCTGAAAGAAAATTTAATTTTTTATCAAAGTTTCATATCATCTACTGAAAATCTAATTATTTTAGTAAGCATTTCTTATATTTCGTAAAAACTCATATTTTCTTAAAGGTTGTTTAATTTTTGTACAAAGCATTCATCTTTTGGTTCTTTTTCTTACAACAAATAAGTCAATTTGATAACTTTAATTTAGTATGGGAAAGATTCTCTTATTACTTTTATGGAAGTTCCTATGTTACAAAAATGTTGCAAAATTAACTCCTTCACAGCCAGGCGAAGAAGAACGGATCATGTGAAAACATTTTTCAAGAAAAATACATTCAGAATTGCGTGATATATGTCCAGGGACAATGGGTTTGGGGTGGCTCAATCCGAATCTGAAATTGACTCTTTGAAAATTAAAAATGGCATATTATTATAAATGCAACATTAGACTTGAATTCAAAGATCACAAAAACACTAGCACACTCGATCACAATTAAATCGGACCACGTTAAATAATTTTCTTTCGAAATGCCCACATAGACTGAGAGAAAAGGTTAAATTGATTTAACAAAACAGTTTGTTCAGCCCACTTTGTTTGTTAAAACAAAAAGATTTGGTCAGCTCAAATAAACCTTTGGTTATATTTAGAAAACACAACGAATTAATTTAGTCAATTGAAATTAATTATTTATTTTGAGCATGCTTAGTTGATTCAACTAAGTAATTGTATTGAGCAGAATATATCATTCATTAGAAAATTATTTGGTTAAAATACCGAGATAACTTGTTTGATTCAAACTACCACTTCGATTAACTACACTAAACATATTCTTGTATTTTTAAACTTTTTCAATTGTTTCTTAAACACAGAATTATTAAATCACTTTTAAATATTTTTTTTAATTCCTTAGATTATTTTTTTCTTAATTATGTATTTAGGTCTCTTTTTCGTTCTTGGTTTCCATATGTTAGCACGTGCCACACCTCTAATTATTTTGGATATTTGCATTTTGGGAAGACACCTTTTCTAGCTAGTAAATTAAGTTTGTTTTAATTTTTTGAATGTTCGAGAGTAATGTTTGTATGGTGATTTTTCAAATAAGTTTTACACTTTTTCCATCTACATATTTGGTCAAGGATATGTATTTTTTTGTTATTAGGGAGCAATAAGAGCTGACCTTCGAAGCTTGCGGCAAGAGCTTTTATAAAAAAAGTGATTTTATCCGGGTAAATTGTGGAAAACAATTGGAACTATATGATAAATTTTATAATTTATATTGCAATATTCATGAGAAGGACCCATAAATTTCTCAGTTGAATGACAATGATCACGAAGTATAACATCATTAACCCCTTATGCTTCCTCATACAAATGACATGTCATCATTTTCATCTATCTCCAATGACTGTGCATTTGCGATATAATCTAAAAAAGATTCGATATCAGCATTGACAGAAGATGGAATCACTTCTTCATACTTACAACTTTACCGAAACAGATTACTTAAGCCAAACCTGGTGGCTAGTTTTGTGCGCCGACAAACGTTCAAAAGATCGTGCGTCGTGTCATAAATGTATGACAAAATGAGTTCTACGAATAGCGGGATACTCAGAGTTTTATATTTATTGTAAAACTAGGGTCTGTAACAACATCCATCCCATTTTTAATGTTAGCACAACTTTTAGTTCGGAAAATGCAGTTTAGTTCACCGGTGCAGGCAATCTAACATAGAAATCCATAATTGATGAAAGAACCCCAAACAAATGTATTGAAAAGCGTTCCTGTCACTTTCCATATATTTTGTACTACCGCTAATACAACGGTTGTTGAATCAAAAAATAGAATTTGTTTCAATCAACCACAAATTTGATTGGCCATGTAACAATGTATTTATTTGTTAGATCCAACCAAATATTTCTTGCATCAAACAACTTTTTTCTAAGTGTATGTGTCATGATGCAAAATTGGCAACCTTTTTTGCCGATATATGTGCCACTCCAGTAAAAGGTTAAAGGAACTTAAAATTTTGAAAATATTGATAAATTCCATGAATATTTAAAAATAATTGAAGGCCCTAAAATCGCAATGTTTAATTCTGTGCTCGAATCCATTGTGCTGTGCAGTCAGTTGCAAACCCTAAACATAGCAATAAAAGTATGATAGTCATATTAATGTGGTTGGCGTGTAATTACTGAACAATGTATGCGGTAAAACGCTAATAGACAAAGTAATGGAAGGATTCTCTAAGAATGTGATAATCATTTTTTTATTACTTGGCAAATAGTATGTCGATCAACATCAGATCATTTGTATCAGTTATGAGGAGTTTTATGTGCATCAGCAGTATTTTTACAGAATCAGCAAGAAGGCCTGAAAATGAGTGGAGACCACCTTCTGCTAAAAGTAATGAAGTTTTGACTTCAGACGATATTGCAACTCTATTAAATGATTGGGATTCTCGGGAATATACGTACGGTGGGGATTTTGGACAACATACGTATATGCCTCCGTCTCCTGCACCGCATACTAGCCAGGTTCATCAACGTGTATCAAGGCCACACGGTGAGTTGAAAATTGATGTATTTTGTTCAAAAGTTAAACAAACTCTGGAAGAGAATTATTTTCTTTGTTTGGAAATTAATTTTTACTGCAAACCCATCCATTAAATTTTCTGTCAAAAAATTGTCTATTTTAATTAAAAATTAAACTACTTGGAAGAAAATCCAACTAGCTTATGAAAAATGTATTTTCCTGCTAGAAGGTTCTTATTTCCTGTTTAATTTTTGGTGAAAATTTGTATTTCTAAGAGAAAATTAAATTATCTATTTTGGTCAAAAAATTGAGATTCTCGGATGAAAATTGACGGTGTTATAAATTTATGTTTCGCTGGGAGGTGAATCGGTTTCAGTTGAAAATTCGCAGTTTTTAGTAGAAAATTTATCTTTTCGACTGATAATTAATGTTGCTGATTGGCAATTATATTGCTTACTTAAAAATTAATCTACTTCGTAGATTGTTTGGTTAAAAATTAATTTGTGTGATTCAAAATTCATCTTTTTAGATTAAAGAATTAAAAATGGATATGCAAAACTCAAAATAGCTAATCCAACATGGCGGACTTGAATTATTAAAATTTTTCTGACCTTAATAAAACTGATGAGACTTAAGTTTTTGGGGCCGCTATATCGAAATCTGGTGTTATATTTTCAAAATATAAAATGGCGGATCCAATAAAAAAAATTTAGTTGAAATCAAAAGGGGAAGGGGAAAACGAAAAAGGGGAACTAAGAGAGATACCGAGAGATTTCTCGATCCAGACCCTATCAGTTCGTGTGCACCAAACTTTCTTTATCTGCTTTACATGCTTGTTTTCAAGGAGGGTAGGACAAAAAGTGTAGTGTGTATCAAGGGCGTAAGGCGTTCTTCACGCCCTCGATACACAATGTACCCCCGGGCGAACATTAAACTTTACGCCCGCTACATGAATACCTTTACGCCCGCCATACATGCACAGCACCATGTAGGTGAGACGCCCGCAAGAAGTGGTAATATCATATGATGTAAATTGAAGTGCTTTTTCTTTGAACCTTTTCTTCATAAAATATTTAGGAAAGGGGAAAATAGTAAAGGGAAAAGGGGGAAAAGGAAAAGAAAAAAGGAAAAAATGTATTTTCCTGCTAGAAGCTTCATATTTTCAGTTAAAAATTCTTGGGTTAAAAATTAAAATACATTTTGAAAAATTAGTTTTCTCTAATTCAAATTGATTTTTTAAATGTAACTGTTTACTTTTTGGTGAAAATTTGTCTTTCTAAGAAAAAATTAAATGATCTATTTTTGTCAGAAAATTGAGATTCTCGGATGAAAATTATGGGTGTTATAAATTTATGTTTCACTGGGAGGTGCATCAGTTTAGTTATAAATTCATCTCGTCGGCAAAAAACTGAACTATTTTGTAAAAAGTTGCTTTTGATTTTAATTAAAGTCTTATTTGAAATCAACTTTTTATTATTCAATAATTCAAAAATTTGGTTTCAATATTTTTCTATCTTATCAAGAAAATGTTTCGCCATGACAAGTTTTCAGTTTGATTTTAATATATGTTGATAATTAATGTTGCGGGTTGAAAATTATATTGTTTGCTTAAAAATTAATCTACCTCATAGATTTTTTGGTTGAAAATTATTTTCTGTGCATGAAAATTTATCTTTTTCGACTAAAAAATCCATGACTTTAGCAGAAAATTTAAAAATTTGAATAAAAATTAATATTTTTGCCCCTTAAGTGTCAGGTGCAAAGGCATAAAGTACTAATAATTTTTTCTAGAAAAAAACCCTTAAGATTCACGTTATATTTGCAGGGTCTATGTTTTTTGGGTCACTGAAACCAAATATTAAGATGGATTTGCAAAACTCAAAATAGCGAATCCAACATGGCCGGGGAATAATTTTCAAAGTAGTGTATCATAGGTCTCACTACCCCTTTCACTCGTATAAAGCACCTTATTTCCACTCATTTTTTTCTTACTACATACATTCCGCTTACATCCGACATCATATTTCGATTCAGGGATCTGTAAAACCTATGTATGTGATTTTAATGTCTTTGAAATTAAATCTAATGCTAGATTTTCATAATTCAATATAGTGAACATTAATTCTTAAAAGTTTTTGGACCTTAGCAAATTGATGAAAAAAATGCATGTTCATTAACAAAATTTTGTTATTAAACATTTTACTGCAACTTCTGCCATTTATCGAAAACTGAAATCGCTCATTTCCAATGTTATTTTCACGATTTAAGAGTTATACATTAAGTCTACACAACAGCCTCACTGTTTTTAACTTCCCCAGACCCAGACTTTGTCAATTAAATTATCTACCGCATTGTGTTCTACATCGCAGTTGTGGTGCTCTATTGCATTATTCTCTAGTAATTTTTAAAGAGTATCTCCAACCCAGAATCTTTGAAATAGTGTGAAATTTTTGAATTAAAAAATGTTATTTTTTGATTTTCCATTATTTGTTATGCTGTCCAGATATGAGTTTTCGATTTTCCAAAAAACACATACACAGTACATTGCACACACACACACACACATACACACACACACACACACACACACACACAGACATACGGATAGACACATTTGTAGAAACTTGGTTTGTGGCATGTGAAGTGGGCGTAATTTGACCACTTACGGCCAAGTGTCCCTCGCACATGCGCACTTCGTCGCCGGGAAAACATGAAACTTTACGCCCGCTATATAATTATCTTTATGCCAGCTATACATGCACAGCACCACGCACTTGGGACGCCCGGCAGAATTGGTAATTTCATCTGATGTAAATTGAAGTGCTTTTTCTTTGAACCCTTTCGTCATAAGATATTTACGAAAGGGAACAATAGAAAAGGGAAAAAGAGGAAAAGGAAAAGAAAAAAGGAAAAGGGAAAATGGGAAATGGAAAAAGAGAAAAAGACTGAAGGGAATGGGCAAAGGTTTAAAAGAAAAGATTAAAGGGGGAAGGGGAAAGGGAAACGGAAAATGGGAATAGTTTAAAGGAAAAGGGAGAAATGGGAAAAGGGGAAAAGAGAAAAATAAAAGGGGAAATTGAAAAACAGGAAAAAGAACAAGGGTAAAGGAAGTGGGTAAAGACGAAAGGGTGAAAGGGTAAAGGGTAAAGGGAAATTGAGAAAATAACAAAGGGAAAAATAAAAAAGAAAGGGGAAATGGAAAAAGAGAAAAAGATTGAAGGGAACTGGGAAAGGATGCAATGAGAAAGGTTAAAAAGGGAAGGGAAAGCAAAGCAGTAAAAGGGAATGAGAGGGAGAGAAAAAGGGAAGGAAACATAAGAAACTGGAAAGGATGATAAGGAAATGGGAAAAGGGAAAAGGGGAGAATAAAGGGGGAAAGGAGAGTATAGGAAAAATAAAAAGAGGAAGGGGAAAGGGAAACAGAAAAAGGGAATAGTTTAAACGAAAAGAAAAGAAGAAAAGAGAAGAAAATGAGAAACCGGAAAGGGTGAAAAGGAAAAGGAGAAAATGGGGAAAGGGGGAATTGAAGAACAGGAAAAAGAGCAAGGGTGAAGGGAATGGAGAATGGAGAAAGGGTGAAAAGGGAAAGGGGGAACGGTAAAGGGGAATGGGGAAAATAAGAAAGAGGAAAGGGTGAAAATAGAAAGGGGAAAAGGGAAGGAAAACATGT
>JAWWLR010038336.1:0-10232 GCA_035041075.1 Acraspis erinacei | reverse complement strand
TTGCTAGCCTTGTTGGACCTTGTGTCTTTCTAGGACCCTTCAGTTGTTTCGTTACTTTCGTAAGGTTATCGAATAAATTACAGTTAATGTCAGTTGTGTTATTTTTACTTAAAGATCTACGGATAATAACTCGTTCTAACAAAAATAAACAATTTTTTATTTATTGAAAAACGATACAAGTTCCATTAAAAAGTATAATAATCAAGTCAAGAGAATAAAAATGTTAATTTTTCAAAGCACTAGATTATCATAACAACATTTATAAGATTTTCGAAAAAATGAACATGCACATTTTTACGCCCAAAAAATAATTAAAAATTCCAATTTCACTCAAACTATTCAAAATACGACAAAAGACGAATGAATAAAATTTGTTCCTGCCAAAAAGATGAAAAAATTTTTTCTCTAATAATTTTTGTATAGCATGTGTAGTTTTTGCTTTAATCCTTAAAAGTAACACTGAAAAGTAATAAGCTTTGATTATAAAAAAAGTTTCAAAATGAAGAAAAAACTTTTTGGAAAAACTATACAAGCTTCAACAACATTTAATGAATTAAATTTTCCGCTTAAATCATATTTGCATATTATAGAAATAAATACAGTATAAAAAATTAAAACAGTAAAGATTTTCTCATGGAAAGAAATTATTTTTCCTACTAAATCAAGCAGTAAACACCTAAATAGTAATATTACTCCAAGAAAATACTGCAGGATCTATCAGTTGTTATTGTTCAGTAATAAAAATGGTCAACCATTAAAAAAAGTGATACTGTTACTTAGAAAAAAATTCTTTTCTCTACGAAATAACGTTGTGAATAAAATAAGCGCTATACTCTAATTAAATGTAAGAACTTAAATTATTTTAATTATAAAATATATATTTCAATATTTTTTACAAATTTTTAAATTTTGTTATAACATTTGTTGCCAGTGACAAAATATAATTCATTCTTTTAATTTCTTGTGATCCTCAATTACCTACATAACTCTTAAATATAGATTATTTCATTAATTATTTATTAAATTTTTATAATTACTTATTGATCCACAATATTTAGTAATTTTCCATGAAGAATATTTTTCTAATAAAAATTTTCTGCATTTTCAGTTAAGACAAAATGTTTTCGACTTATTGAACATCGCAAAGAAGTATTTACTTATATATAAATAATTAAGGAGAATTAGGATGAATCTTGAACTAAACATTTTTGTTAATTAAAAACGCAATGTCTGAACTTTACATGTAACTAAGCTGCCCTTATGGATTTTGAAATGTGAATCGAATTCGGCTCCAGCCTAGAAGAAAAGTATAAAATCTTGGAAGCTTCAGGAGCCGTTAAAGTAATATTCAACCACGGGAAAGTTAATAACAAACAATGTTTTTTCTGTGTATTTCGAGTCTATAAGACTATAAGTTCACGCAGGTTTTATTTTTGCACTGGAAAGCTTTTAACTCTCTATATTTTGAGTAGCTGAGTCAAAATCTGGCATCATAATTATTCTGCATTTCCTGAGAATTCCCCTAGTCTAGGAAAAAACGGAACATTGAGAAGTGGAAATTTAAAGTTGAGGGAAACTAACCGTAACTAACCTTTAGTTTTTCAGTCAGTTATCTTCGCGTCAAATGTGTTGCAGGCTTTTGAGCTTTGTTATTTATTGGCTTAGTTATTATATTTATTTATTCTACTTCTTTTTTTATTGCTTATGTGACTTTTTTGCTCATAGTCTGACTCTTTACTTCGGTTTTTCTACTTATACCAGGTATGTTTGTTTGTTATTCACATTGCTCTTCCGTATTTTCACTGACATTCGTGTTATCTCTTACCTTATTGATTTAAAAGTTGAGGACCTCCTTTTACGAGAAATCCGTTCTTTTATTTTAAATATAATTGTTTTTTTTTGCATTCTTTGTATTGTTTTTTCACAGACCTAATATATATTTGTTTCTTTGACTGATGAGGATCCAAATATTAATCGAAACGTTTCAAAATAATTATCGTTCTTCTACTTTTTGATCTTCATTAATATAACTTGCTTTGCTACATAATACAAAAAAAGGCGAGACTAAACTTAAAATAAAACATTTGAATTTTTAAAAAAGAATAAAGAGACTTTGAAAAAATATATCTATTTTTAAAAATAAAAAGACAAACATCAAAATATGCGGTTTAAAGAGAAGTCAATTTTCTATGAGACTAGTTGAGTTTTTAATTCAGGAACCCTGGTTAATATGATATACCATTAGGGGTTTAGGGGGGCTGAGTTTTGTTACAGGGAATGTGTTCCAGTGATTTGATGGTAACAGACACGGATCTTAAAGGAATAGGAAGGCTATTCGTGGAATCGGCTTATTCTTTATATGACAGTGATACCAATCCACCAGTGGAGGTACGTACACTAGTGGAAAACTGAAAGGTAAGGGCCCTTCTTCTTCTGCTGGGGTGCGATGCTAATTGCCACCATACTTGGTGGGCAGCACGGACTTCAACAATGAGGTAACGATCTAGTGGAATACATAATTACTACTGATTTAGATATTCTTGATACTCAGACGAATATACTCTGTCAGGTCACTCGCAGACAGAGTTCGAGTTGAAATCCATTGTAACCGTTTCTGGTCCTAAGTGGGCGAGAAATAGAAGAAGAACGGACTAGGTTCAGATTTCCACGGAACTATGAAGTGCACTCTCAGAGGTGCCCAGTTCAATTAGAGACGTGAACACTCTTGAGATGGTGGCCGATATCTTAACGAAAGCCATCAAATCTACTTCTGAAAGTAATTGTCGACCTTCAAGGGTCCGAAAGGCTGGGGAGACACAGTGGTGGAATGTGAAATTCGAAGAGCTTCGCAGGGAAACCAGAGAGAGTTTCAGACTTGCCAGTACTGGCAAAACGAAGAACCTTTGGACCTAATTTACGATAATGAGGGATGAATATAAGAGTGTAATAAGTAAGGCAAAGCATGAAAGCTCGACCAAATTTTGCACAGATATCGAGAAAGGAGCAGAGGTGGCTAGAATGGATGAGCCGTTTTCTCTTTACAAAGTTAGGAGAAGAGGGGACGGCACCTCCCAGTCAACTAAAATTGCAAGTGGCCCAACTAGGCCAGAAACGGCGGGTAGCCAACGAGATTTTTACCCCAGCCAGGGTCAGGTGGGCTCTGATGTCCTTCAGTCCTTTCAAGTTTCCTGGTGCAGATGGCATATATCCAGGCTTCTTAAAGAGGCCTCGTGAGGGCCGATTGTGAACCGATTGTTAACTCGGAAAGTCTACAGGGAGGTGCTTTATCAACCCTGATGTGGTACTTGTTTGGGTCAAGGCGACCACGTTACAGGCTATGTGGACGATATACTGTCTATCATGCGCGTCCATCATCTGGATGTGCTATTCCGAGTAAAGCAGCAAGCTCTAAAACAGTAAATTCTTGGTATAATAAAACTGGACTGTCAGTCAATCCAAGTAAGACGGACACAGTTGTATTCACCAGAGGGTATCTAGGAGTCATCCTGGATAAGAAGCTATCATGGAAGGGGCACTTGGAAAAGAAGTGCAAGGAGCGATGTTCCTCTCTGTAGGTGATCCATAGAGAAAAACTGGAAAGGATCAGGGGAGTGATTCTTAGAGACATCACTATGCGCTGAATAAGCTAGCATATGAACAATTGAGTTACTCTGGTTTGGATCCCTCGCCACAGTGGAATCAAGGGCAATGAGATATCGGGCAGGCCAGTCAGACTAGCAGCAAAAAAAAACTGTCCTGGACCTGAGACAGTTGTAGGCTTTCCCAGTTGGTTACTTACTGAAGAAATTAAAAGTTGGCTGACCGAGTTACATCAAAATGAGTGGAGTTAGGTCTATGGCTGCAGAAAGGCCCACCGAGCGATGGAATTACTCAAAATCGGGACAAACGAAGTCAAAGTCCTAACAGAAATGTGTATAGGACACAAAAACCTCTGATAACACAGACATAAGATTGGGCTTGAAGAACCTCCCACCTGTCGTTTGTGCGGAGAGGATAATGAGACGTCTGTCTACTCATATACTCTGGCACTGTCCTGTGATTGCCGAGACACGTGTAATACTCGCAGGCACTCTCTGCATCAGTGAGTCTGAAATATCAGCCAAGAGCGTGGCATCGGTCCTCTCCCTATGGAGAGGGCTGTGGGGTCACGCTTAAGCCTTATAAGTGGACTCTACGTGATCACCCAAGCGTTAGTGGCCATTACAGTCTCAATCTAGGACACTAATAACATAAATTCTATGCATTTTACACGATTTTTGTTCTTTAATTCGCTGACTATTCCCAAACCAATAAAATTTCCTGAATTAAAAAAAACTTGTTCTTAGCTAAGTAAGTTTTTCACTCGCCATAAGTACTTGCATGAAGAGAGTGCCGCCCTTACGTAACAAATCATATTGTTTTGTCTTTATTTTTTTATTATTATCGAATTACAATGAAAGAACATAGAAAAAAGAAATGATAATACCAACGTTTCGGTACTTATAAAGGACCCTTTTCAAGAAAAGAAAAATGTAAATATATAGTGACAGCAAAAAAGAACCGGTGCTCTGTTTTTCATGCCTGAGAATTTCCAGATTTTCCGAACATTTTTAACAGTCTAGGGGATAATTGTGGGATCTAGTGGAAATTATGAAGCCAGATACGTATCAATGGCTCAAACTTCATAAAAATTACATGTAAAGCTCAGACAACTTTTTTGTGAGACTGTATAATTTTTATTTCATTTTCATGAAATTCATAAAACGTCAATGTATATTCTTCAGCTAGAAAATTTAAGGCTAAAAATATTCAAAGTAGGTTCAGTAGTGAAAGGGACATCAAACCTCGTCACAGTTCGGTCTTGATTTACAAAAATGTAGGCTCTTAAGATTCAAAGTATCTTCAGAAAGGTCTTAAAGCGACAAAGAAAGGTCTTAAATATTTAGACTGTAGCATCTAAAGATTCAAATTAGGGCCTATAGATAAATGTAGAGTCAATGTAGGCTCTAAGTTTTCATTATCTAGGAGATAATAGTTCAAAACAGGGGCTATTAGTTTAAATAGCGTCAAATCAGGTTCTAATAAGTTCGATTTGGTGTTATGATATATTCTACTTACGAACAGTATCAAGAAAGACCCCGCTCATGAACAGGAGCGTACAGACAAAAATCTTCATTTTTGTATTGACAAACAGAAATGAATGTTAAAGATTCTTTTGTGTTTAACTGACTGAAACTAGAATATTTTCCACTTGCATATATACTAGCCATTATCTCATTCTTGACAAACATTTGCGTCTACGCGTATAGGCACTTACCAGGTGGTACGGATAGAACCCCCTCCGAATTACAGATCCATCAATAAAGTTTGCAAGATTTTTGCTGCGCATTTTAAATAGCGGGTCGAATATAAACTTCTTCATAAAATAAACAAACTTTATTTCTGTGAATCCATCTAATTAGCAGCCAGATTATTTAATATGGATATGAATATCTAATTGGTTCTTTCCGTAGATTTAAATCATGTAATCAGTCTTACCGCATCTCAGATATTCAAACATTTGTTTAAACAATCGAACCTGCGGTAGAGATAAAGTTGGATCAAGCGATATACTATGATTAAAAAGAGTTTCAAAATATGCCAGGAGATTTTTGACCAAGTATTCTCTATTCCGCATCGTAGTATATTAAATTTAAAAAAATCATGTTACATGTAACAAACGACTTTAATGTATTTTCACAATTTGAATAAAGGTTCTGATAAAATAGATTTTTATCAATCTATCCTTAACCCCACAGAGACTTTAATTTTTGTTCAAGGGTGGTGGGGGTAGGGTTTTAGAGGAGAATAAAAACGCATATTTTTAAGAATTTTTTGTGGAGACATCAGTAACGCTGGTTTATTAATTTCATCTGAATATTTTATTAGTACATCTGAACAATTTTTAGCGGTCACTTCGGGCTGCCGGGCCGAGCCGAGCTTTTAACATTTTGAGTCAAGGCAAGCAGGCCGTGTATTTCCCAAGGCTCTCTAACTTGATGGTTCATTAAGCGGTTCTTCTTGTACTCGAAAATTTCTAGTTGTTGAAAAGCTTTAGCTCACGGAAAACTTATATTTGTTGAAAAACTTCAGCTATCCGAAAATTCCGGTATTCAAAGTTCTGGGGTCTCCGATTTCGAATCCGAAACCCAAATTTTGATATTTTAAATGTAACATCAAAAACGGCGGTTCGAAAATTCCAAAAGTCATTTCCTTTGTATTCTATTGAATTCCTCTGGATTCACTTGATCTTTTTTGAATTCGTGTATTATTTAAAATTCTTTTAACTTCATTGAATTCCCTTGTCAGTATATTCCTTGGAATTCTATTAATTGTCTACATGCCTTAAATTTTTTGAAATTCCTTGATCTCGCATAAATTCCTTGAATGCATCTGAATTCTCTGAAAACTTTCCATTATCTCAATTCTTCTAATTGCATGATATCCATATTCAGGGAATCCGTGAACTTAATTATATATCTCCGGGTCAAATGGGTGTCATTTCTAGAAATTTGGGAATTTTATTGAGGACCTCTTATTTAACCGTTTTATCAAAAAAAAAGCGCATTGCCTAATTCATACAGTAAAAAGACCTTTTTTCGTACGAGATGCCTGGACTAAATTCAGATGTTTAATTTTTATTTCCCGAAGGGTTGACGCGGCGCGAACTAAATCATTTTAGTAGACACGAGACTTTTTTCTTCTATTGTTGCATTCTTCTCGCAAAGAGCGACAAGTAAAAAGACAATTTTTAAGTAAAGTCTCTTTATTTAAAAAATGCATTTACAAAATTTGTTTTACTTTTTGTATGACATTTTGCTTCTTTCGCTAGAAGAACGAGATAATTTAATTTCTCGAAAAAAAACAGACTTGAGAAAAATGGATTAATTCAGGCAAAACATACAGGCTATCTTCGTTCTAGGAATAAAAGTTTTAAAAAAATCGGCAAGAAAGTAAAAGGTGGGGTTTTTTTTCAAAATGGTATTCATATATTTTAGAAAAAATCGACGCTATATCATTAATTTTCAACCACTTTACGATTTTCGGACCGATTATAAAACTTCTGGAATGGAATGATGAATCCAGGAAGGGAGTTTTTTTTAGAAAACCTTTAAATCGAAATTCTTTCCAAAATACCAATTAATAGTGATTTAAAATACGTTAGAGAGTCCCACTAAATACTAGTACAAAATACATAATTTTATGGTGGAAATCTGATAATAGTTTATTGGAAATATTTGAATTTTTTGTAAGGTCTTTATATATTAACTAAAAGAAGGCTCTAGAAATGTAGAACTTTATTTCATGCAAAATCGCGATTTTTTAATATCTGAATCTTTATTTAAACAATATGGACGCTCTCTTGCGAAACCCGATAACAGGCTATGTCACTTACACAAACCCAAATAATTTTTGCATGTTCAAGATTTTTATAACACTTCAAGAAAGTTTATAACTATTATCTTAACACCGCGAATGAATTTTTCATACTGTGTGACATGAAAAGGGGGATGCATATTCAACTATTCGTTTCAAAATTCATGTTTTTATTGGGAATTTGACTTTTTAGGTAGAAGAATAGTATACTGGGTTAAAAACATAAATATTGGGCTGAAACTTCAACTGTTTTGTATCGAAATTATGTTCTTCGTTAATTCAATAATCCTTCTTGGTTTAAAACTAAAATTCTTTGGCAAAATTTTATCTTTTTGGTTGATAATGCTACTGCGGTGCCAGATATTAATCTGTTTCGGTTACAAATTATTTTTTGTTGTTGAAAATTCAACTATTTGCTTAAAACTTTATATTTATTTTTGAAAAATTATTTTTTTATATAAAATTAATCCTCTTGGTTGGAAATATAACTATTTGTTTCAAAACCTATGTTTTTTGTTGAGAACTCGTCTTTTTAAGTAGAAAAACTATATTCTGGATTGAAAATACAAATATTTAATTAAAATTTTAAGTTTTTGGAATGATTTCGTATTTCTTTTATTTTTTAAATCCTCTCTTTTTATAGAAATTTCATCTTAATTGCTTAAAAATACTACTGTCCTGGTAAAAATAAACCTGCCTCGGTTAAAAATTAAAAAATATTATTTATGAAAATTTAACCATCTGGTTGAATGCTTACATTTAGTTTTGGAAAGTTTGGTTTCTTTGGTATAAAATAATCTTTTTGTTGGAAATTCAACTATTTGTTTAAAAATTTATGTTTTGTGTTAATAAATCGTCTTTTTAAGCAGAAAGCTAATATATTTTAATAAACAATTCATTTATTTGGTTCAAAATGTATCTATTATGTAAAAATTCTTTTTATATTTGAATTTATTTATTTTCAATAAAGATTAATAATTCCCTTTCATTTGAAAATTTATCTTATTGTTGTAAAATTAAACTATATGGTAAAAGTTGATGTATTTTGTTGGTAATTAAACTGGTTTGCTAACAAGATGTTTTTTGTGGCTGACAATTTATTTTTTAAACGGATGATGTAATTGCTTTCCTTGAAAATTTTTCTATTTTGTTAAAAAATTCGTTTTTCTGTTCTTTCCAAATTGATTCTTTAAATTGTAAATTCCTGTTACAAAATTATTGCTTTGAAAATTAAATTATTTATTCGCAAATTAAATTTTTTTCTTGAAATTTTAAATATTTGCTTGAAACTTTGTCCTTTTGGGGGTAACCATTTTTTTCTTTTTCTTGACAATGCAACTGTTGCGTTGTTAGTTGAAACTTTAGCCTTTTTAGTTGAAAATACAATTATGTGGTTGCCAATTAATGTACTTATTGAAAATTCGTATCTTTGGTAAAATATTAGTATTTTGTGACAAATTAATTTCTTTGTTTAAAAAATGTTACTATTTAGTTGTAAATTCAAATGGTTTTTTCAATTCATTTTTTTACCTGAAAAATTTAACTTTTTCCTTTTCTCTTTGACTATTTATGTTTTTATTCTCAAATTTCATTCTAAAGGTGCAAAATTGAGCAATTTTGTTCACAGTTATTTTTCCCTTGAAAAATGATATTTTTAGTTAAAAATTCATCTTCTTTGAAAATTCATCTATTTTCTTTAAAAGTTCATTTCTTTCGTTGAAAACTGGTGTTATTTTTTGCGTTAAAAATTAATTTTTCCTACTGCAAACTTAAGTTTAAAATAAAGTTTTCAGTTTTTAAATTAATTTTGTTTTAGTTATTTCGCAGGTTGAAAATGTATCTATTTTCTCAAAAATTAGTTTTTTATTTGCTAAAAATTAAATTTTTATTATAACTACAGTAAATGATATTTTTCTCTTCGCAATAAATATACAACTTTAAAACCCAAATGAGGAAGAGTGTAACATGGAATATAAACACATGGAAACTATATGAAATATATGAAAATATAAATAAGTAGAAAAATAAAAAAATCGACTTTGTGTTTAAAAGTTACTTTTTTTTAGTTAAAAATGCAGTATTTTGCTCAAAAATCATCTTTTTTAGAATAATATTCATCTTTTTGGTATAGTATTTATTTCTTTGGTCGAAAATTTTACTATTTTTTAAAACATTATTTTTTTCAATTGAAAATATAAATGTTCCATTTTTAATTCAAACCTTATCTTTTTTATCGAACATTCATGAATTTTGTTAAAATTACTGTTTTTTTTGGGCAAAAAATTATACTTCTTGGTTACGATATTTTTTTGAAAGCTCGTCCTAGGTTTGATTGAAACTTAATTTTTGTTTTTAAATTTAAATTCCATTATGCGACATTTAGATGAAAATTGATCTCTTATAGTTGACAATTCAACTATTTGGTTAACAAGTTATGTATTTTGTCAAAACCTAATTTTTTTGATAGAAAATTAATATTCGTAGTTGAAAATTCATATTATTGGCCTGACTAAATGTTCAACTATTTCATGTTTGATTTAAAACTTGGGTATTCAAAATCCAACTATTTGTTTGAAAATGCTTCTTTTATTGGTTGAAAATAATTTCCATACATAGAGATAACCATAATCAATTTTCGGATGGAAATTAATCGCTTTTTAGTGGAAAATTCAACTAGTTGGGTAAAAATACAGTAGAATGCTGTAGGATGACTTTACGATTTACAACACTTACAATACGTGTATTGCAATCTCCTCATTCGAATACCATGTTTGAAATTTTACCTTACGCTTGTATTGTAGAAGTCTTGCAGATGT
>JAWWLR010038317.1:0-10234 GCA_035041075.1 Acraspis erinacei | reverse complement strand
CTACAATAGTGAATTATTTTTACATTCTTATCATCTATGATTGAGAAACTATTAGAATTGTCCGAAATTTGACTCAACA
Organism: Acraspis erinacei; assembly: GCA_035041075.1. NCBI lineage: Eukaryota > Metazoa > Arthropoda > Insecta > Hymenoptera > Cynipidae > Acraspis > Acraspis erinacei. Next base: position 10,155 of record JAWWLR010038317.1, on the reverse strand, counting down.
GTTTTTCAAGGGACCTCCATCTTTCGAGAACTCCTGAACGAATCAAATCGAACTTTGGCACAATTTTTTTAGGTCCTAAAAGAAAGGACGAGTTCGTTAACCAGCCATTTTGGATAGAAATTCAAAGAGCTAGAATATTTTCAAAATTTTTGGCACCATTTTTTTATATTAAAAAATTGTATGTACGTCTATTCATAGTACAGAAAGCCAAACAATTTCGATGATTTCTAGAGATATCTACCTAATTAAAAGATTTTAAAGGAATTACAGAATCCAAATATTTCAAGGGATTTTTTGAAACGTCAATTATTTCAAAGGATTAGCGAGATTTTAAAAGATTGCGGAAGGTTTTAAGCTCAGTTTTTTAAGGGATTTTTGAGGAAATTTGGAAAATAAATGAAATTAAAGTTCAAGGGATTATTCCTAACAATTTTAAAGATCTGAAGGGCTTTTTAAAGTATTTAATGAAATTTTACAAGATTTAAAGAACTTTATTAAATTATATATTAAACTTTATTAAAATTATTTTATGGTAACTTACCATAAATTACTCAAAATTCAAATAAAAATTACTATACATTTCCGGAAATTCTCGGTCACTTATGTTAATATTACAGGTAAATATGCTAACTTATCATGAATGACCCAAAATTCAATTTTAAGCAATTTTATAAATTTCCGGAAATTTATGAATTTTTTGGTAATTTATGATAATGTATGGTAACTTTCCATAAATTACGGCAAAATTTTATTATCTGCAACCAAAATATCCTTAGAGTTCTGACGGCGAGTGGGCTGATTATTGTAAAAGGCGATCTCATAGATCTATAATTATCATTATTCACATTTGACGTCACTTCTTGCTACCTAGGGAGTGAAATGTACTTCTTACTCCCTACGGAGTAAAAAACAGATCTTTACATCCGCTTTATAGGCTTATAAAAAGTTTTACACCTTCAAATATCTTTTTATATTGTTCGATGTTTTCATAAACCTGATTTAAAATTCTAGAAAATACAGCAGCTTATTTTTAAATCTCTGAGATTCATATTATTTAAAAATTCTTTTTAAAAAATCATTTAAAATTTGCTCAGGTACCATTAAAACTTTCTGATTATCTTGATGCCTTTCTGAATGATTAAAAAGTTTCAAATTTTCATTTTCAAATCTTCAAAACTCTACATTTTATATTTTATATTTATTAATATCTTTTCAAATTTAAAAGTATTCAAATTTTCGAAAAATTCCTTTAAAATGAAGTAATTCAAATCCTCATTCCTTTTTTCAAAATTAGGGATCAGTTGCAATTTTCTCAGGAATCTTAAGCAAATATTTTATTCACTTGCAGCCTTTCGAAATTCTGCAAACGCTTCTTGTATCGAAATAGATTTTGTTTTAAAATTTTGCCTAATCTTCTCAATATGTGACCGTCCGCGAGAAAAGGAAACTAATGCGTCTAAGTTAAATTTTACAGGACGAGCGAGTGCAGAAGACTCTGCAAGCCAGCATTTGAGCAATGGGAATGCGTCAACGAAAAGAACCCCCTCCACTTACCACTACACCTTAAGGCGCCATATCCGAGAGCTCCGCTCTCATTGGTGCGCTCCGGCTTTCCTCAGTAGTGGTGAGTGGTGGGTCTGGTTTTCGCAAGCCTCTCGTTTCGTATTCGCGTACGCTTATTATAATTATGTTTGTAGCCTAATAACAACACAAATAATGAACTTAAACAAATTCTGATTATTGGAAATGAACGAGTAACTCATAAAATAATATGAATATATAACTCTTTCTAAAACTTCTAAATATATCTTATAAAACACCTCAAACATTACCTAAAGTTTGTTTCAATCCTCCAAAATTCAAAGTAGTTTCTTAAAATCTTCAATTTTTTCGATTTAATTTAAGAAAAGTAATTGTCCAATAAAAAAGAATTATAAAAAAAAGATTTTTAATCAATTAAATTGTTATAAACAGTTCGGAACTCAATATAAATAAATATTTGAGTCCGAAAATATTTTAAAGGATATTACTAGCAAATACAATGTTTATGAACTTTTTTCATTTTTTGATTTTTTAATGTACAATAGTTCAAAGTAACACTAAATAAACACTAACTAAATAAAGATTTAATTGTCAACTTTAACGAACCACTCATAGAGAAAAATTTATCAGTTAAACATTGTTTTTACCCGTCTCGATCATTTCTTTAGGATTTTTTTTGCAACAAAATTATTATTTAAACAATTATATATTGTTTATAATATTTATAATTTTTTTTAAAACAATAAGTGAACAACAATTTGTCATGAATGACAACCAGATATCGTTCCTCGTATATTATAGAATGGAAATAAATGTTTAAAAATGAAAAAACTCCAATTTAAACATTGTTTTATCCCCTCATTAGGAGCTTTCTGAATCACGCAGAAAAAATATTGTTTAAATAATTGTATTGGTCCTAATATTTATAATTCGCTTAAACAGTAAGCGAACAACAAAATGGATAAAAACAAGATTCAATTTGACTTTTTACAGTTAAAAAAATTTACTTGCACTCTAGAATATTTGAGAAGCGATTTCTGGTTGACATTTAAGACAAATTGTTGTTCACTCATTGTATAAACAATTTATAAATATTATAAACAATATATTTTCATACTGAAACGAATTTTTCTCTTTTGGATGTAAGTTCGAAGCGTTAAGATTTCCTTGCATTGTATCATATTGTATTAAATATTATTCTATAGTATTTTTTAGGATTGTACTATGTTTGTAAAATATATTTAACATATATTTTATTCTATTATATTTTATTTTATTATACTTGTGTATAATATTTAAATTATGCTTTATTGTAGTATATTTGCAAAATATGTTTAAATTATATTTAATGGATCTTATTCAATTATACAATTTTTAACTAAATTATAAATGCTAAAAAATTCCTTTTGCAGGAATTAAGTGAGAGCGGAGAAAATCTTAAAAGGATTTTTCGAGTGAGAGTGAAGGGGATACAAACAATGTTTAAATTGTAGTTTTTTCATTTTCAAACATTTATTTCCATTCTATAATATGCGAGGAACGATATCTGTTTGGCATTAATCTCAAATTAATCTTAGCTTATTTTTAAACAAATAATAAATATTGTAAACAATATCATTGTTTAAATAAATTTTTTGCATGTTTGAAAAAGCCCCTAAAGATATGACCGAGACGCATTCAATGATACCTTTACATTTTTTTCTGGAATTGTGAGTTCCCTCTAGCTATATGTTCGAATATTGATATCCATATTCAAAGGAATGTTGGTATTCAATGAAAGTGGAGGGAATAAAAAAAATGTTTAATTGATTAATTTTTTTTTCTTACTTTACATTATTGTATATTAAACAATCAAAAAATGAAAAAGTTTATAAACATTGTATTTGTTTGAATAATTATTATATATATATTATATATTGGTTTCCGAATTGTTTAAACATAATATTTGTTTAATAATTCGTAAAGCTACTAGAGATATGGCTGAGATGAATTTAGATATGTCTTTGTTTTTTTAATACGACAATTACTTTTGTTTACATATATTCCCCAATTTAAGGACATAAGTATTTTTCAATATTAGATAAACATTTACAATTAAAATTTTCTCTGTTATCACTAATATTTAAAGGAATTCAAAAACAAATCTCATTAGTTTTTATTTACTAACATGCTGGTGCATTAAATTCGTAAACTTTATTAATAGATAAATACATTATTTCATATTCATATTCAAACAGTATGTAACATGTTAGCATTTAGTTTTCTTACTATAATTTATGCGGTGTCTTATGACCAGGTTTTTTGAAAGAACGGATTAATGATGTGGAGTCTTATTAAAATTTACATAGAGATATTAAGCATGTACGATTTCAAAATAATCCCAGATTGGGCGATCTCTGATTAAGGGACAGTTCCGCTTTTCCTTTGCAGTCATATCCCGAACCGCGCCACTGTGTGTGTTTATTTTCACCCGTTTTTCAGACGCAGATCGTAACTCAACGTCAACTATAAATTTATATATTCCACGAGGCATTGTATTGTTTTGATCCAATAATGCTACAACCTCACCATCGGGCGTTACTAATACCAGTCTTTCGTCGGTTGGAATCGGAACAACAGTTTTGTTATCTCCACGCAACAAATGGATTTTTTTATCACGGGGAAAAGTGTATCTTTGAATTCCTAATTGCACGTTTCGACTTGTTTTGAAAATAAGCCGAATAAATCTAAGTTCTTCAAGACTATATCCAAATGCGCGTAAAGAAGGACGAGTGGCAGATGGAGACCTGGTCCTGGCACGAAGAATTGGCTGGGCAGGAAGAGAAGACCCGACTGAAGAATGAGGGCTGATAGGAAGAAATATTATTTCTAATTATAATTAATATTTTAGTAATAAAATTTAATAAATTGTAGAATAAACTAGGCTTAGATGCCCTATTATTAAAATGTATATAAAATATATATGTTATATAGTAAAACTTAATAATTAAATAAAAAATGAAAGATACCTTTCTGGAGAATCAGATGGTCTGCAACGAGAAGAACTAGGTAGACAGTTAGCCTGTAAACTCAACTATGCAACAAGAAACAGAAGATTAAATTTTCCTTGTGTATTCTCTTCCGGCATATCTATTTGTTGCAACATGTTTTCCTTTTATGAATAGAGATCCTAATTTTGAACATCCTTGACTTTCACTTAACAATTTTTCATTTTCCCTGGCCGTAATGCAGTTTTGTTGAGGCATGAGGGTAAAAACAACATTACATCAATATATAACCAAGAAGATTAACTTTATGGCAAAAAAAGACTTTTTTAAGAATAAATAAATTTTCAAAAATGGTTAAATTTTTAATCAGACTAATGAATTTTCAGCTAAATTAATGAATCTTCCACTTCTTCAACCAAGATATAAATTTTTATTTAAATAGTTGAATTTGCTAATCACCATATGAACTTTCCAGCAACAATATTATTTTTCAACCAATATGATTAATGTTCTGCCAAACAATATGAATTTTCAACAAAATATATGAATTTTAAGTTGTTAAATTTTTAACCAAATAAATTAATTTTCAATAAAAAAATCAATTTTCAATCAAGAACATTACTTATCTACCGAGAACGATGAATTTTTAACTAAAAAAAGTTGCATTTGTAACCAAAGCTGGAATATATTTATTTTTAATTGCAAAATTTAATGAATTTGGAACAAAATTGTTAAATTTGCAACAAATGAAATGAATTTTTAAAACAAGAATACAAATTTGCTATCAAAGTAATTGAAATTTATATCCAATAACTAAATACGTAAAATTTGAACTGAACACAAAATTTTAAACACAGTCTCTAAACAAAATGCTAGATTTTTTAATTAAATGGATAAGTGTTTATCTGAAAAAGAAGATTTTCAAGCAAACAGTTAATATTTAAATTACCAATTAAAAAGACGGATTTTCAACAAAACATATTAACCTAAATAGAAGAATTTTTAACAAACTAGTTAAATTTTCAACCAAGAAATAATTTGTTTAACATAATAAATTCATCATCAAGAAAATGATAAAATTATATGTCAGCGTGTATATTAAAACGTTCATGATGTTTTGAGCCAATGATCTCATTGTCCAAATTTTGCGGGTTAGGCAAAATTCATCAGACACGTTTGGGGCGTTCCATATGGTATGAATGCCTTATTAATAAGAACATTTATCAAATCCAATTTTTTTAAGCATTAAAATTCTGGATTTCCGCGCAATAAATTCAGATTAAATGTGTACTAATCTTAGAAAAACTAAAATATACATGGAAAGAAACAAGAAACTGGGATAGAATGTAGATTGAATCGCACAAATTGTAATTTTCGTGTAGCTTCAAAAATAGACTTAAAATTGTAGCTATATCATATAATTATATTCACCAATAGAATTGAGGAAAACTACCAAGGGTGGGAAAAAAATACAAAAAATCCTCATTTTTCTAATTAATCGAGAAACTGATTTAATTAATTAGTAAAGAATTTGGTTGACAACGTGGCTAATGAATATTCTAGTGCTTCTTAAGGTTGTATAGTCGTTATCTCTTATATTCTTGGGGTTCAGGTTGTCCTTCAAAGATATTTATATTACATTTGAGTCGTTCAAACATTAAAACATTCGTTTCAACTGATTTCACAATTTACATAATCTTTTACATTTAATCGAAACTCGTCGTTTAGGAATATTTTCTAATTAAACAGAAATTACGTCCTTTTTCTCGCCTTCGACTATTAGGAAGTATCAAGGGCCCAGGCCCTGCTATTTAATGATTTAAAGGAACATTTCAAATTGCACATAATAAGACCAAAAATCCTACTTTATTCAAATTCTTCAATTATAGTATTCACATTCATTAAAAAACCTGCAAGCACAAGGAGTAACTATTGTTTGTAAAATTTGGCTGTATAATATTTATTTTTATGAGAGTTGGATGAAACTTTAGGATAAAGTCAAGAAAATAGTATTAATTGCTACAGCGATGCGAAGAAATACTTTTTCTGTATAAAATACACAGTCCAACTTAAAAATTGTACAATAGATGAGACTGGTCATTTCCTGAAAATTTTGGGTCGCTGAATCCAAATCCGGACTCAAAAATGCTCTATAACATCATTATTTAAACAAATTTTAACCTAAAAGTGATAAAACGTGATTTTGGCCTATATTTTAGGTTATGGACTGTCGCTCCTTCTTTTTTCCCCCAATAAACTGTACATAAAATTTTAAAGTTTTTTTTCTTTTTTCTTGGCCAAGATATTCAATTTTGAAAATTTCAAAAATGAAGAATTTTACAGGCTCGGAAATAGACAGGGGTTTGTGGGTTTGGGATTTGTGGGTTTGGGGTTTGTGGGTTTAGGGTTTGTGGGTTTGAGCTTTTTGGATTGTGAGCTTGGCTCTGTAGATTTTATGTCGAAAAAATACACGAGAATAGTATAGTCAGAACTATAGGACAAACACCTGTGTATTTCCGAGCCTGTAACATTCTTAATATTTGAAATTTTCAAGATTGAATATCTTGACTTATTTTTTAAATAAAGGGTGTTAGTTTAGAATTGAGGTTGGGAACATAATCCTATTACGTCCACGTTGTTACTGGGTACGCTAAAAATAGGAAGTTCCATGCTTTAAGAAAGACGTGTTCATTGATGCTTGGCAGGTTTTCCATCTTTGAAAAGTGTTTTAAGCAATTAAAACACAAAGAAAAAAGCCTAGCATTTTAAACAATTCGATTTGAAGTCCTTTTTGCATGTTTGAACTTCCGATTAAAAAAAATCACTTTGATATTAAAATATGCTTGTGAATCGAATTCTAGGTCAAGGTCATTGATACCAGTAGGTGATCCCTCTGCCTCTGATAACTTTTGTCCGAAACATTTTGCTGTTCCCAACCTCAATTCCGAACTAATACCCTCCTTGCTAAAAACACTACGGCAATTCCATTGAAGAATTTTTAATTTACAGTTAAATTGTAGGATAGTGTGCCTAAATGCCACAATAGGGTTATGGTAGAGCAGCACTTGTTTGCTAAAGGTGACAGGTTAGCTGGCCTTAGAGCCAAAGTAGGGAATCTCGTGGGATTGCTTCTGGATTGTTGGGTAGTTTGACTTAAAGAGTGTTTCTTTTCCACCCAGAGGGATTTCCTGAGGGGAGCTTTTGGTTTGGAAGCACATTGGTTATAAGGAAGGTCAACTGTGCTGTGTGTTTCTTTTGGGCCAGGTCATAGAGGAGAGTCCAAGTCAACATCTCCGAGAAGAGGAAAGTTGGAGTAATTCAGATGAGGCATACTTAACATTATCGTCGAAGTAGATGGTTAAGAAGATCTAATAAGATGATTCATATCAACCGTCTGACTGTTAGCTTGTAAAATTTTAGCTTCTTTGTAGTAAATCCCGGAAGCTTATTTGACAGGAATGTTCTTAAAGGCGATTAGTTTCCTGATTCCCTGTTGTTCTTTAAGGTGATAACAGAATTTCTCTTTGGGTAGGTGGTCGTTTTGAAAATTTATAAATTTATATGGACCCTTCTTTTGGGGAAAAGATACAACCTCTTCATGCGGTTTTTCACCACAGAAAACGCATCTAGGATTTTTACACTTTACATTGCAAAGTCGGACGAAATCAGGCACCGCCTGACCTTAAAAAGTTACGACAACTTGTCTTCATTGATTTGATGCAATCCTATTTGATGCAATCCTATTTGTGCCGTTGTGGTCATTACCTTTCGACCGAGACCCGAGATTTACCGTCTCTAGTGATGTTCCTAATAATACCTGGGAAACTCTTTTGTGAATCATTGCTAACATAGCATATGAAAGGATATCTCCTCTAAAGGTTCTACAATGACAAAACATGGCCCCTGGTTATGAGCATTGTATCTGTTATCCAGAAGAATTGTTTGATTAGAATCGTTCGTCCTATTGTTATTATCGCGAGTTACTTTACTATCATGTTCTGCTTGAGCTTCCTTTTCACGAATTTGATTAAAATTACGTTTTTAGGGGTTAGGATCGTTGTAAGTTTTGAGGTTATTCTGGGGTTGCGTATTTGATTTCAAGATGTTTGGTGATGTAGACAGACCAACGGGATTAAAACCCATTCTCTCAGAGAGGTTTATCCACATTATCAATTTTTTCGTGCTGCCATACGACCACATGGGCCGGCTGGCAGAGCAAAGACTTAAGAATCTTGCGTACAAGTAGATACGACATTCCACAACTTATCGCGGATATCATCGACGCAACAATCTTCTATTGCCCTTTCGAGACTGAAAGGTAGCGTAAGTTTTTATATTTAATTTGCTGTAAGCTTATCTTCTACGCTTTTGTTCTAATAAATATTTACTACTAGTAAAATCGTTAGTTTTTTAATTTTATATATCGCACAATCAGCCCTTTAACCTACCTTACCTATCCCATTACCAACCTACCGTGTCCTTTTTGCTCGGGAAGCGACTCACGCCTACCCCGAAAGGGAAATGGCAACATTTGGTTGAAAACTGTTTTTTTATAACAGTCGAATCGTGTGAGTAAGCTGCGTCGAGCAAAGATGTCCAAGCGAAAAAATGCGCAAGTGACATCGGTTACGTTCTGCACGCCATGCATGGCGTTTGCGGATTTCTTTTGCTGTATCGAGGATTGAACGCTCAAAAACTTTACAGCGAAACACTCCGCAAGCGACTTTGCATACTTCTTAGTTGGGATTTGATTCCAGAAAAATAGGCAAGTACATTTTTTAATAGAAATTGTTTAAGCACTTACATAACTGTTTAGTTTGGACGGCAGTATAGTGGGGTAGCAATATCTAAAGAACATAAGAATTTTCCAATAATAAAGAAAAACATTTAGAATTAAAATGTTCTATTTTATTAATAAGGTTTGAAAGCATTCAAAAATAAATTTTATCATGAATTAAAATTACTTAATTGGATAATTTGATTGACTAAATTAATCGTGCATAAAATTCGCAAACTTTACTTATAGATAAATACATTATTTCAACCTCATTTAATATGGCTATGGGGTTACGAAAACTTATTTTCGTTAAATCAGATCAAAAACATTAGAAAATTTTGATTTACAAATTCCAAAAAATTCCAAAGGATAAAGTCAAAAGAGCCACTAAAAGTAATATTTACACAGCATGTAACATGTTACAAATCAGGGTTTTAACAACAATTTATGTAAGAGCTCGCGACTGCGATTTTTTATGAAAAGATTGATGGTACAGAATGTAAACGCACTATTTTAAAATTTTTCGAGATTAGGCGATTCCTGATTAAGTGACAGTTCTGCTTTTCTTTTCGAGTCATATCCTGCACCGCACCACTGCGTATGTTTATTTTCACCCGTTTCTCAAACTCAGATCCTAACTCTACGTCAATTCTTAATTTATATATTCCACGAGGCATTGTATTGTTTTTATCCAATAATGCTACGATCTCATCATTGGAAGTTGTTAATACAAGTCTTTCTTCGGTTGGAATCGGCTCAATAGTTCTATTATCTCCGAGCAACAAATGAATTTGTTTATCTGTAGGAAATGTGTATCTTTGAATTCCGTATTGCACGTTTGGATTTGTT
>JAWWLR010038295.1:0-10234 GCA_035041075.1 Acraspis erinacei | reverse complement strand
TTTTTCTCTAGAGGTACCGGTCCCACGACTCTCCGGAGGTGAACAACTCCCTTGCTAGGCTAGTTTTCACCGCATGGACCACCGAGGCTCTTCCAGAGTGCGAGGCGGGAATCGAACCCGCAAGCCCACAGAGTGGGTCCAAAGCCTATGCTTTAGCGCCCACGACCATCGCCCCACTTTTATATCCACTGTTCTTTAGAAACTTCAAAAATTTTGGTAAAAAGTCCTCCTTCTTTATTGAAACTTCACCTATTATTTTGATAATCCATATTTCCTGGTTAAAAGTTATAACAATTTGTAAAAAAAATCGGGTTCATATCATGTGACATGCAGCAAGTTTCTCTACGGCAAGTCACATCTACTGCATGTCTCATCTGCGCTATGTCAGAACCGCGGCCTGTCTACCCTAGCGGCTTCTCTCTCGCACGGAATTTATCGCAATGAAATTGACATTTTTGATGAATGGGGCTAGTCCCAGTGCCCCCCCCCCCACGAGACGTTGAAAAAGGGGTAGGATTGTGACCTTACGTTATTTCTGTGACCAGTCACAGGATTGCGGTAAGAGATCCCGCAAAAATGTCAGTTTCACTATAAGAAATACTGCGCGGGAGACAAATTTCATTATAAATCTGTCGTGATTGAATATTCTACTCTTTTTTACAAAATTCTTTTCTTTTTTATTGCAAGTTTAACTAGTTTTTAAAAGTTAAACTTTTTTCTTCAATTCATTTTTCGTACTTGAAGATTTCTCCTTATGCGAATATGTATAAAAAAATTACACCGTTTGTTTAATTGATGATTTTTCTTATATTCAGTACAAGTCCGATAACTTGCCGTCCGATAAGTGTAAAATTCACTTATAACGTCCTTACACGTACGGCTCGCACACTTATTGTGGTTCTTCCAGTACGTGTGCTATTTGTCTCATGATTTGCGCCCATGATTTGCGCATGCGCGCAACTAATGTCGTGCTACTAAATGGGGCATACGATAGGTCCGCAATTCCTGGAATTTTCCGTCCCTACAGCCCCGAAGTTGGAAAGTTATCGGACTTATTACTGTAATAAATCTCCTCCAGAAAGAATCTCGAAATGTCTCGAATTATGTGGAATCTCTTGAATGACCTCGAATCAGAAAAGGCATAAGAATAAAAAAGACAGAGAGCGGAAAATTTTACTATTATGACTAAGAATAAGATCCATTTTTTTACAGATTTAATCAAGAATATCTTTCGATTATTTCTTTTCTATGAAACCTTGCAAATTCATATGCATATTAATTATTTAAACTATTTTGATCAAAAAGTTAAGAGTTTGGCCTTTTTTTACGATTAAATGTGTTTACGGAGTAAAATAACAATTTCTATGCGATGAGACTTTTCTAAGTTGTTTTATAGATTTACAAGAACTAATAATTATTTAAATAATTTCGATTACAAGATTAAGACTTTGCTATTTTTTCTATGAATGAGCTCAATTTTCAACGGATTTAACCAAGAATATCTGTCCGATTATTTGTTGTATGTGATACTTTACAAATTTTCATGAATATTAATTATTTAAACAATTTAGATGGAAAAATTAAAATTTGTTCCTTTTTTCTAGAGTGAATTTGTTTACTTAGTCAACTAAGAATGTCTATTTGATGACTCTTTTCTATGTTGCCTTGTAAAATTACAAGAGATATTATTTATTTAAAACATTTCAATTTAAAAATTAAGAGCTTGACCTTTTTCTATGAATCAACTTGTTTACGGAGTGAATTAATAATATCTACCAACTGATTTTTTTTCTATGTTGCTTTGTACGTTTACAAGAATTATTAATTATTTAAACAATTTGGATTGAAAAATTAAGAGTTCTTTTTTCTACTAATAAGCTCAATTTTGTACAGATTTCACTAAGAAAATCTTTGTGATGATTTTGTTTATATGGTGCTTTAGGAATTTACAAGAGTATTAATTATTTAAACTATTTTTTTTCCTCTAGAATTTTTTCCATATCGTGCGTTATTTTGCTTAAAATTGTCATTTGCGTTTGTTTTTTGAATTTTGTAAGTCCTATAACTCTAGTAATGTTTTTTTTATCACAAAAAGTCATTAGGACAAAATTTTTGAATTTTGAAAAAAGTGGTCTCTAAAATTTTCAAAAAGGGCTCTTTTTTGAATTTTTTTCCAAAATGGCTGACTACCGAACATGACCTTCATTTTAAGGCACTCAAAGAGTATATCAAAGGCCAATCCAATCTGTCAATTCTTTCGAAAGTTATCGTGCTAACAATAAAAAAATCTACAGACACACCAACGAACGAACGAGCATACAGACAGATAGACATATGACACATTCGTAAAAACCCGTTTTTCGAAATCATGGGATTTGAAAACGTGGACATTTGATAAAGACTGGGGGGTGGGGGCAAATTTTACACAAATCTAATACCTTCTCTGATGGGAATGTAAAAAATTTAATTAAAAATTTTATTGCAACTTGTGTTGTTTTTTCATCAATTTAACTGTTTCATTTTCCATGTTATTTTTGACTATTAAAACAAAAACTGCGCATCCTTTCAAAGAACTCAAGTGGTTCGTTAACAATTTATATTGTGGAATTGAAATTGAAAATTCAACATTCTGACAGAAAATTGAAATATTTCGTTGAGAATTCACATATTAAAGTTAAATATAAACTTTTTCGGAACAAAATTTATATTTCCGAGTAGAAAATTCAACTATTTTTTAAAGAAGTCACCGTTTGTGTTGTAGTTCCAATTTTTTGATTGATAATTAATTTCTTTTGAAAATATAAATATTTTTTAAAAGATTCACCTGTCAATGTAAAAATAAAACTGCATCAATAGAAATTAAACTATTTTTTTGACGATTGAATTATTTCGTCTAAGATTCAACTATTTAAAAAAAAAAATAATCTCTCTTTTTTCGAAAATTCGTCTTTTCAAAATGAAAATACATATTTTTTCATAGTAACGTCTTAGAATTTAAAAAATGTAAATACCCAGTACAAATATGGTTAAATTTGATAAATTTAAAAAATAATTCAAATAGTTTCTCAGACAATATTTTTCATTATTTATTACATCACGATTATCAGACGTGGGCGTTTCTTCAAGGCAATACTAAATCAAGCCTTTTAATTTTGCGACAGAAACTGTATAAATATCAAAGAATTACATCATTGCTCTCAGACTTTCATTTATTATTCAATCAGGATTTACCCTAATTTTTTATTACCTTGTTGTTCAGTGAATATCAATGACATCGAGTTAATATGGAGCAATCATATCTTCGCCAAATATGGCTTCATTGATAAGCTGCTTTTATGAAAAATAATTTTTCTTTCAATTTTTCTTAAATAATATTTATAACAATTTAACAGCATTAAAAATGCATTTATCCAAAACAATATTATAACGCATTTCACAGAAAAAAAATTAGACCTTATGAATGATTATGGTAAATGATGATATAAAGATTTCAGAAATAAAAAAAAAATAGTTTTGAAGATCTTAAGGATATTTTTAAATTTTTAAAGTTTAATCAAAAAATTTTTAATATTTTCCAAAGGATTCATGTTTTCATTGAAAATTAATTTTTATTTGACATTATAATTTTGATAGAATATTTCAAAATGTTTTCAAAGATTTAACAATATTTCAAATGTTTCAAAATGAAAGTTTTGGAAGCTATGAATAATTTGAAATGGATTCAAGATAACAACAAATTATCAACAGGTTCCCGAGAACATTTAGAACAATTTTGTATTTTCACAAAATAACTTTAAAATCTTTTTTAAATTCCGCAAGTATCTTCAGAAAATTATTTCCCTTAAAAGAAATAAGGAAATTACAAAAATTTAATCTATAGTCGAAAATTTTATTTTTTTAAAAATTGTTTTCCACCTTAAATTGAAAAATAAATATATATCTATGAATTAGAATTTTTTTTGAAGCAACCAAATTATAAATGTTTGAAGATGCAAGAGTGAAGATGCTTAATATTATTTATAGCAGATTCCCAACGATTTTCTGTTTCCTGTCGTGGTCGTACATTTTATATTTTAGCGAATTTTTCGCATTTTATAATTATTCCTTTTGAAATTATTATATAATTTCTAATTTTTTCTTATTTTTGACGTAGCAGTTTCCAACGTGATAAATTATATGTTTTTAAATTATGCTGTTTCAAAGTCTAAAATGTGAACCAATTCTGATTTTAGCACATAAAATAATAATTTTTAGGATGATCATTAAAAAAATCTGTATATTTCTCTGTTTTTTTCGTCAAAGAGATTTTTTCCAGTTATTGGAATTAAAAAAACAAAAATTTTAAAACAGGACAATTTCTTTTCCTTGGAGTAATGTATGACCCAAAAACAGAATTATTTCTAATAATTGAATTTGAAATTTTTTTATATTATTCTCGATTAGCTAGACTACACTTGAAGTTCTAATATCGATTTAAATCTGAAAATGATTTTTCATTAAAATTCTTACTTCTTTGGAAATTGAAAGTCTTACAAAATTAATCAGTTCTGGTTGAGGATTCAACTATACTGTCGAAAATTCGTATGTTTGATTAAATTCTAATATTTTCTATTTAAAATGAAGATCGTTTTTGGTTTAATTATCAATTACTATATTTTTTTTTTAGAATTAACTTTTTGTATTAAAAATTCAAGTACTTTTTTCAAAGTTTTCTTTTCAATGTCTTGAAATGGATGAAAATTTTTTTTTAATTTAATTTTATAAAGCACGCCAATAAAGAAATCCCTTTATCCATTATTTTAAAAAATCACCCTTTTTCTTGTGTACTTGAAAAGTCTGATATTCCATTTTAAGTTTAGAACATACCTTCTTTGGTTGAAAATTCTACTATTTATTTGAAGATTTGAGTATTTTGTTGAAAATTAATGTTTAAGCAAAAATTTCGTTTTTTAAAATGAAAAATAATTTGTTTACTCTATTTTTGTTTAAAAATTTATCTTTTTTACTTAAGAAAAATTTCATTTGATTCTTTTTGGGCAAGTTTAAAATCAATTTTCGCAACTGTTTACAAAAATAAAACTATTCTGTAGAAAATTTGCCTTTGGGCATAAAAATTCAGCAATTGGTAAAAACTTCAAATAGGTATACCCATTCGGGATTTTATTTTTGGTTGCGAATGAATTTTTTTGTTATTAAAAATTTAAATTATTGGTTGATAGTTGAACCTGTTTTTATAGAAGTGATTTTTTTTTATTCATAATTATATTTGAAAAAACGGTTATTTAAAGAATATTAACTCTCTTGCTGAAATTCAAATATTTTATTAAGAATTGAACTTTTTAGTTGAACATTCATCAAAATGGATATCTGACTGAAAATGCAACTGCTTTCGTTTGCAGTTTAATCTTTTGTGTTAAGCTTTTTTATAAGTTAGCTTCTTCTTCGTTATTTATAAGGAAAAATATTAATAAAGAAATTGTACAAAAATTCCTTAATTTTCTAAATTAAAAAAAAAATTGAGTCGATTTTTAAGCTTTGTATTATTATTTTATTAAATCGTAATCATCATATGTGTACTTCTCTTCAAGTCTTTAATAACGCAATAGTTCAAATATTTGTTTCAGAAACTCTGTAAATACTAAAACCTTACGGCATCGTCACCTCAGATTTTCATTTCTTAGTTACTCACAAATAACTCTAATTTTTTTATTCCCTTGTTATTGAATGTTTTATTTGTTCAGCTGTTGTAATTAAAATTATTTTTTTAGAATCTTTTTCACGTAATATTTTTAACATATATCGACAAAATTAGAAATAAATTTACCTAAAATTATATTATAATTTTAAAGTTTAGAAATTATAATAAAATTTTATAATTACTCTACTCAAAATCACTCAAAGTTTTTTAAGTTGATCGCATTCATTTTGCAAAGAACATTTGTCACCCCTTTGTTATTTTTGTTGGCTTGAAAATAGGTATAAAGTAAACCACAAAATATTTTTCATAATATTTAGGTTCTTTTTTTGTTGAGGTAAATCTAAATTTCCAAACAAATAATTTTATTTTATGATAGAATTAATTTTTATATGCTTCTATACATTGATAATAAAAAAGGAAATTTTTATTTCAAATATTTTTTTCATGATTTAAGAAAAAAAAAACGATTGAAAAACTTTAAGCCACTTCCAGAGATATATTTTTGAATGTAACTTTTCGAAGATTTAGGAAAAGGAGCTTTTTGAGAATTTTGAAACATTTCAAGGTATTAATTATTCTTAAATATATTCTATATTTCTATTACTAATTTATTACTAATCTTGAGTCATAAAAAAAATAAAAAAAAATTTTTATTCAAAGAACACTAAATATAAAGAATGTTGAAGTGCCCTTCTAGGATACCCTGACATTTTTTCTTCATTACATATTATTTTAAGACATATTTAAAAGTTTTGCCGCATTTCTAAAGATCAGAAAATAATTTTTCTCTTAAGAAAATTCCTTGAATCCTTAAAGATTTTGAACAAAAAAATTAATTTAAAAAAATTAATTTTTTTATGTTAAGATTCGAAGGAAAATTTAGAATGATTTTTTAGTTTGTAATTTTAATGTTTAAAGAAAATATTTTTTTTAATTTCTAAACATTTTGTAAGATTTATTAACCTATCAAAAAAGAATCTGTTATGGTTATGGTGCAATTTAAATTTGAAAAAAGATTTTAGAAAATTGAAAACTAATGCAGGTTTTTAAAGATTATTCTAAACAAAAAATGCAGAAGCTTTTAAATAATTTCTAAGGGTTTCAAGATAATAAATATTATCTTAAGATTTGCAAAATTGTCAAAAAAGATCTGGAAGATATTTTAAAACTAAAATTTTCCGAAAGTTGATCAAATATTTTTTAATTTCTTGCCTCATTTTGAGTTTATCTTTTGTTAAATTTTTATGTTAGAAAAATTAAAAATTAGTTTATTCAATTTTTAGATCCTTATCTTAATTGGAAGGTATTGGTTTTATGTGAAAAATTGCTTTCCTCGATTCTATAGAATGTTTACATTTTGAGGCCCCTTGAGTTATAAAAAATAGTTTTTACGTCTCTCAAGCTATACAAGATTGGAAAAAATTGATTAAAGTTTATTAAAGTTTATTTATTAAAATTTATTAAAGTTTATTAAAGTTCACAATGTGAAAAAAATCCAGTACGAAGCAAGCGATGTATGATGAAAGTGTGTCTTGTTTAAAAACGGAGGAGCTTTAACAAAAGAGAATTCACAACCATCAAAAAACAGTTACCGATGCGTTCACTTTTGATTTTAAAAGCGCCGTGCACAAATGTGGGGAAAATACAAACACCGAGCTCATAACGCTGATAAATAAATTACCAAGCGCGAAGCGCAATATCGGCGAAAAGTTCAGATTCTAAAAAATGAACTACTTTGCTGAAAATTCGTTTTTTTTTCGGTGAAAAATTAATTTTTAAATTGAAAATACAACTGCTACGTTTTTTGCTGAAAATTGATCTATTATAGTTGAAAATTCAACTGTGTAGTCTAAAATTTGTTTATCTTGTCGTATGAATCATATTTCTAGCAGAAAATGTACGTCACGGTTAAAAATAAATATTTTCTTTTTAAAATTGTGTTATTTTTCGTTTGAACGTTAATGTTTCAGGTAAAAATTAAATTATGAATGTAAAATCATCATTTTTCTTAAAATAAAATAAATTCTTTTTTCTTAAAATAAAATAAAATTGAGCCAAAAAACATTTTTTCGATCTCAGAGTAAAAAATAAGTATAAAGAATGATGTCACTGCACATTTCTTTATTTAAAATTTTTTTTCTTAAGTCAAATTTTAAAACAATAAATACGTTTATACTGAACACTCAAAAAATAATGAGAGTTTAATCCATTAAGAACTATATTTATAAAAATCAGAAAAGAGACTTTATCTTAGGTTAGGAAGGATGAATAAAAATTAATAAATAAGAAATAAAGGTAAATCTATGATTTAACATTCATAAACATTGTCAGTCAAAAAAAGGATTTATAATGGTTTCAAATCAGTATACAAAAATTAAATTATTTGGGGTAAAATGAATCTACTTTGTTCACAATTCAACAATTTCGACAAAGTAATGTTTTTTTCTAAACATTCATCTCTCTTTTTGAAAATTGGTAATTTCAGGATATTTATTCAATTAAATTGGTAGAAATTTCAACTATTTAATTGGCAATTAACTTTATTTTTTTTTTAATTCTCTTTGGTTGAAAACTTATTTTTTAACTAAATGTTCAACTAGTTCAGTTGAAGATTTATTATTTTAGTTGAAAGTTCATTTATTTGGCTGCAAATTCGCCTTTTTCAATTACTTTAACGATTTTTGATTTAAAAATAAAATTTGAAAGTGAACATTAAACACAACTAGGTAAAATCTAATGTTTTTCGTAAGCTTTCTTTAAATTTGTTATACTTTCTAGAAATAATAAGCCATGGGACTATAGCGTTCTATAGTCCACTTGAATCTTTTTTTAATGAAAATTCAAATTTTTTTTAATTTGTTTTTTGCATTAGAATTTTTCTTTTAGTAGACTTTTCATCCTTCTGTGATGAAAACTTAACTATAGCGTTAAAAACTACTGCTTTTTTATAAATATCGATATTTTATGTTTAAAAATTTGAATATTTATCATGAAAATTTCTCTTCTGACTTGAAAGTTCGAAAATTTAGTTATTTTCTCGCCTTTCATAATTGAAAAATTATTATTTGTTGAAAAAATCGTTTTTTTTCTCGTCTAATTCTTGTTTTATGCAATTTCATTTTTTTCTGTTGTTAAAGTCAAATATTACACTTTTTTTTAAGAATTCATTATTTAAATAGAAAGATCTATTTAACATAATACATGTTTTAAAGAGTGAAAGCTTCAGTTTGAAACTTCCGTTATTTTTCCTGGGCCAATTTTTTATTTGCCCAGCCCATTTACATTCAAATATCAGCATTTTAACAAAATAATTAAATTTTCAACCAATTCATTAAATGTTCAAACTAAAAAATGAATCCCTAACAAAAAAGTGTAATAGTTGATGTCAACAACAGCAAAAAATAAAATTGCATAAAAAAAGAACTAGAAGAGAAAAAAACGAAATTTTCAACAAATAATAATTCTTGAATTATGAAAGAAAAAAAAATTAACTAAATTTTTGAACTTTCAAGTCAGAAGAGAAATTTTCATTATAAATATTCAATTTTTAAACATAACATATCGATATTTATAAAAAAGCAGTAATTTTTAACGCTATAGTTAAGTAACAATTTCGTGTTATAACAACAATCTTCTCTCAAGTCTCACTTTTTCTAAATGAAAAAAAAAATTATTTAACCAGTGGTTAGTTTAATTAAAATAAAATTAAGTATGAAATGAAGGACTTAACGCTTGTTTGATGTTTTCTATTAGAGAAGAGATTACTTTTAGCGTCAATAAAGCAAGGTAAAAAAGGTAAATTGTCCAAATAATTCCTGTTATTGTCTAAATATGTACCTTCGATAAACCAGAAACTGTAAAAAAAATTTTCGGTGATCTGTTTCTAATCTCTGATATCAAGAATTACAAATCATTATAAACTTAATTAGGAATTAGTTAGGGAAAACTACCTATATTTGTAGAAAGAAATGCAGATTTCTTGAAATGCTCAAGAAACAGTTCAAACGGTTGAAAAATGAATTTTAAGAAAAAATTTAAAAACATTTTAAAACATTCGAACTGATCATCGAATAAAGGAAGCTGTTGGAGAATTATAAAAGGATAAGAAAAATAGGCAAGTTTCCTGAGATTCCTAATATGATTTTCTATGTGTTATTTTATGCAAATTAATTTCTAATTTCTAACTCTACATTGGCTAAATGATTTTTGTGACCTTTTTATATATTTGGACATAATTTCATTTAATGGAGTGTTTCTTATAATGATTTTTCAAGAATGCATCTAAAATTTAAAAAATTCAATTTTCGTCATATTTCTTCATACGGTTGCAACGATCATGCCAATAAGTGATGAACCCCCTGTACAGTTTATAAACTCTGAAAAAAATATTTGACGCGAAATATATATATATATATACATATATATACATATATATATATATATATACATATATATATACATATATACACGCATACATACATATACATACATATATATTTCTTGTTTTCCTTTGTTTGTTTTAGACAATTGTCAAAA
>JAWWLR010038264.1:0-10235 GCA_035041075.1 Acraspis erinacei | reverse complement strand
GTAGAAGGAATGGAATGGGCCTCACAATTGCGATGGGGTCCTATGCCACAGTTCTACAATCTGAGATTATGGCCATAATCCAGTGCGCCTACAAGGCAAAGGAGTATGGCAGTAAGAGCAACATTCGTATCTGCTCAGATAGCAGGGCTTCTATTATGGCTCTGAATGGAACAACGACCATGTCACTAAGAGTTTGGGAGTGCTTTAAGGCACTGAATAAGCTAGCGACAGATAACCGAGTCACTCTGCTTTGGATCCCTGGACACAGTGGCATCAGGGGAAATAAGATATCGGACACTCATAGGCAGTTCCTGCATCAATGTGTCTGAAATATCGGCCAATAGTGTGGCAGCGGTCCTCTCCCTAAGGAGAGGACTCTGGAGTCACGCTTAAGGCTTATAAGAGGACGCAACGGGATTACCCAAGCGACAGGGGCTGCAACTGTCTCAACCCAGAAATAAATAATTCCCGGTTAAAATTTAAATCAAACAATAATATTTAAAAACCCTTAGAATGCATCCCTAGTTGTTTTAACGAAAACATTACAAAGGTCTGCAAAGTAAAAAATCAACAACAACAAAATTAAAAGAAAATGATCACTCAGGTCATCTTCAACAAATTCCAGGTTAGGTCTTAGGTCCACCAATAATATTCAACAGGCCCTAGACTGCACCCCTAGATGTTTAACGGCAATATTAAAAGGCTCTGAAATTAAAAAGCCCTGAACTTATTTCAAATAAAAATAAACATTCAGGTCAACTTTAAAAAAATCCAGGTTCAGTTTTGAATTCAACAATGATATTCCCGGTTAATCTTTAAATCAAGCAATAATATTTAAATCCCTTAGAATGCATCCCTAGTTGTTTTAACGAAAACGTTACAAAGGTCTGCAAAGTAAAAAATCAAAAAAAAAAAAAAATTAAAAGAAAGTGATCACTGAGGTCATCCTAAAAAAATTCCAGGCTAGGTCTTAGGTCCAATAATAATATTTAGCAGCCCTTAGAATCCAACTCCACTTTTTTTAACGAAAATATTAAAAGTCTCTGAAATTAAGAAACCCCGAACTTATTTGAAATAAAAATAAGTACGCAGGTCAACTTAAAAAAAATACAGGTTAAATCTTGACTTCAACTATGATATTCCAGGTTAAACTTTAAATAAAAAAAAAATATTCAACAACTCTTGGAATACACCCGTATTTCTTTTAACGGAAACTTTTTCAACATCTGCATTAAAAAATCTTCTTCGAATAAAAAAAAACAGAAAATATAATTTAAATCAATAAATCACTCAGGTGACCTTTATAAAAGTCCAGCTTAAACTTAAAAATGAATAATAATATTGAGCAGCCCTTAGAATTAACCCCTTGTGGTTTTAACAACAAAATTCCAAAAGTATAGAAGTAAAGAAGCAAAAAATTTTTTTTGAATTAGAATATTCACCCCAGCCTTCTTTGAAACATTTCAAATCAACTTTTAAAGTCACAAAATATAACAACCTTTCAAATCCACTTCTATATATTTTACTGTTAAAAATCCAAAAAATCACTAAATAAAAAAGACGTTAAATTTTTTTAATCAGAATAATAAATCCGTCCACCTGTATAGAAATCTAGTGTAAGTTTTAAATCCAACTGTAATATTCAACAACTCTTAGAATCCGTCCCTACCTTTTTCTTACTATGACGAATTTCAAAAAAATTTAATTATTTTAGAAAAATCGCTCGAGCCCCTCTCCCTTATTTTGATCGCTTATAAGCCGATTATGAGACTTCTATTTTCGAAATTATTTTTTCAATTTTCAATTTTGTGATTATTTATTATTATATCATATTAATGTAACCAAACAATTCAATTGAAGTATCTAGTAGAAAATTTAATTATTTAGTTGAAAATTCATCTTTTTTGAACAAAATTATTTTTCTTGGACGAAAATTAATTGTTTTGTTTAAAATTAAAACTATTGGTTTGTGAGTTTGACTGCTTAGGTGAAAAGTAAACTTTTTTTAAAGTATAATTTTTAGTTATAACTTCAACTTTTTTATTGCAAATTACTCTTTTGGTTAATAATTCAAATTTTTTTTAACTCCACTTTGTGGTTGACTTCATCTGTCTTTTCATTTTTTTTTATTTAAAATTAACATATGTTCATTTTAGTTAAAAATTCATCTCTTTTGTTGAAAATCCGTTTTTCAATATTAAAAAAGGAATTTTTCAATTGAAACTTAATTATTCCATTTTTTTTGGAAATTAAATCTTTTTAAAATTAAAATTCATCCACTTGGTAGATAATTTATCGTGTTTTCTCGAATTTTCGTGTAATTCTTTTGAAATTTGTCCCTATTGGGAGAAATTAATTCTTCCAAGTTAAAAATGTATTGAAAAAATGAAAATTCCACTAGTTATTGGAAAATTAATCATTTTTGTAGAAAATGATGCAATTTTTTGTGGTTTTTAAAAGGCATGTTTTCTTTTTTAGATTGGAAATTAAATTATTCCATTTTTGGTTCAAAATTTATCATTTTTATTTAAAAATCCAAATCTTTACTGCATTTTTTTTAGTTGAAAATTTTACCGCTTGCTTCAAAATTCATTTTTCCGGTACACATAATTTTGCTGACAAGTACAATTTTTTTATTGATATTTGCATTTATTTGATCTGTTTTCTATTTAAAATTGAAAATTGCCTTATCTTAATCAAAATTAATCGACTTTGTAGAACATAAAATATTTTTTTAACATGATTTATACAGATAATTTTTTTTTTAATTTTAAATAAAATTATTTGCTTTTTGTTGAAATTTGTTCTTTTTTAGTTGAACATTCATCCAATTGACTAATTTGTATTTTCTTCTATGGGATAAAATAATTCTTGTAACATTAAAGCTCAATACAATTAATCCACTTAATAATTCGTCCCTTTTGACAGAAAATAAATTTTCTCCTCGCCTATTTAAATTTTTTCAGCGTATGTAAAGCAACAACTTTTTAACCTTATGATATCTTTGATAAAGTCTTGAAGAAATTTTTGTTCCTCAATAAAAAATCTAGTTATTCGAAAACAAAATTTAATTAACTCAAGGATGAAACATCGTAATAAACATGTGTGCATCTTTTAAAAAATTTTCATTTACTATGCGGATCTGAAAGGTCCGCTTTCATGACCTTATTTGTAGCAAACAATCATAGATTGTTTCGTATGACACGGAAACCTAGTTTAAAAAATCGTGACTATTTTCGTTGTGAAGAATAGTATTTATCAAAGATAGAAGAGGTTTTTGTACGATTTATTAGTCACGTTTAGGAAATTGTTCGATTCGAAAATGAAATTTTTTGCTGCAACTGTAGTCGCCACCATCGCAGTTTTTCTGCTTGATTTTGTTGGTTAGTACCACAATATATATACCGTCAAATTTGGATTAAACCGAATTTATAAAAAATTAGATACAGAAGTTTCGAAACCTTTTTGTCTCTCTTGGGGTTTCTATCTATGTTGGTCACGCCTGAGTGAACATAGGAAATTCCCGCAGATCCGTTTTTTGAAATTTAATTATTTATTTTTCTGCAGGAACTAAAGGCTCCTGATCAAAATTCAAAATTGTGCAAGTTGTTACATTTTTCTCTTAAACTTTAGGACAATTTTTTTTTGAAAATTCCAGGAACGTCCAATTGCAGCACTCGGAAAGTCGAACACTTTATTTGCACGACTTTTCCGATAAAATGAAAATTATCAGTGTTATAGTCCAAAAAGTAGAACTTTCATTCGGTTGTCTTCAAAAATGCTCCTTAGGTTACGCATTCAAATATATTTTATTTAAATTTTCAAATTTTTGGTTGAAAACAAAGTTTTTTGTTTTTGATTGAAATCTGGTTTTGTTGATTTATCATTTTTCTTTAGAATTAAAAAAAATTTTTAAATATTTTTTTCTCGATGATTCATTTCTAACCTGAAAATTTAAATGTTATATTTTTAGTTCACAAATTGATATTTTTTTAGTGGAAGTTTCACCTATCTGCTTAAAATTCAATATAATTTGTTAAAACTTAATTTTGTGTAATTAGAAATTCTTAATTTTAGTGAAAATTTGTTTGTCTGAAAATTGAACTCCTATTATTTTATTATGTGCTAGCAAAAGAATCTTCTTGGTTTACAAATGGAAACTAATATAAATATTGTTAAAAGTTTATATTTTTGGTTAAAAAATTATTCATCTGTCAACCAGATTTCAACATTTTTGGGTAAAATTAGTATTTTTGTTAGGCTTTTTTTCATTTCACATTTTCGTTTGACCTTTTTTTAAGTATTTTATTTTTGGTTAACAATTGATTTTTTTTCGTAAAAAATTTATGTATGTAGCAGAAAATTCATCTTTTTTGCTAGGAAATTAATCTTTTTCGTCGAAAATTATTTATCTTAATTGAAAATTTACCTATACCATTTTAAGTTAAAAAATTAAATCCCTTTTATTGTGTTAAAAAATTGTATTTTCTGTGTAATGTATATTTATTTTACTACAAAATTATCTATTCAATTTTTCGTTGAAAGTTCTTTTTTTACTTAAAAATTCAACTGTATGGCTAAAATTATTATATTTTAATCTAAAAGTCAACATCTTTCTTGGAAATTAATTTTGTTGAAAATTTTTTTCTCTTTGAGTAAACAATTATTCTTCTTGATTAAAAATCGTTTTTTTTTACATTTAAATGTTTTTTAAATTGAAGATTCAGCGAATTATCTTTTCCGGAATAAAATTATTCTTCAAGGTTAAAAACTCATTATTTTGCAACTTGAAATAATTTTTTTGAAAATTAATATACTTTATTAAAAAAATTATCATTTCCACCCAAAATCATATTTTCTAGTTCAAAAGTCGTCTTTTTGCTGCGAATATAACTCTTCTGCTAAAATTATTTTTTTTATGACTTTAAATATTTTAAATTAAAAGATTGTTGTTGAACTGTAGTTCAATACTCTTAATTGTTTTTAAAAATTAATCTATTTTGTTCAATATTTAACTATTTTGAAAAAAAAAAATTATCGATTGAAATTCATTTTTTATTTAAAAATTTTACTATTAAATTTATTGTGAAAAGTTCATCGTTTTCAGTTGTAAATTTGCCAATTTTACTGAAAATTTAACTAATTAGCAGAAAGTTCAAATATTTTTTAACAAATTCCTCTTCATCAGTAAAATATTCTTCTTCTTGGTAAAAAATTAATTTTTTTTTGTTTAAACCAACAAATCTTTGTTGTGAAATCAAACTTCTTTTTTAAAAATCAAATTATTTTTGAAAAAAAAATTTTTTGTAACTTTCACTATTTTGGAAAAATCATTTTTTTGTTAAAAATTAATTTTAATACTAAAAATTCAACAATTCCATCCTTTGTGAAAGTATATATTTCTTTAATAAAATTAAACCATTTTTTAGATGACTGTTTAAAAATTCTTTTTGTCTGACATCAAATGATAATATTCTAAGTTAAAAATTCATTTCTTTGGTTGGAGCTTCAGCTAACTGTTTTAAAAATAATCTACTTTATTAAAAATTAAACAATTTCCTCAAAAAGTATCCATTTTCGTTTAAAATTCGTCTTTTTGTAAAGAATTTAATTAATTTGGTAAAATTTAATTTTTTTGTTAACTAAATTTTGTGCTGAGAATTCAATTCTTTTGGTTCTGAATTATTTTGCTTTGTAAAAAAAATCAAAAATTGATTTTCTTTTTTTCAAATTTTATTAAGACATCGTGGTTTTTTGGTTGAAAATTTATTTCTAACTGAAGATGTAACTATTCTAGTTCAAGATTCTTAATTTTGCTTAAATAGTTATCTCTTTTATAAAATATTCAACTATGTTTTCGAAAATTCTTTTTTTTTCTCACAAACTCTTTTTTAATTGAAAATTTTACTATTGGGTGTTCAGTCGAAAGTTTATGTTTTTCAGATTAAAATTCGTCACTTTTTGTAGAAAATAAATGTTTTTCATTATAAAACAAGCCAAAAAGGTTAAGCCAAAAAGTAAAATTTTTTACCCAAAAGACGAATTTTCAACGACATTATTTGTTATAAAAGCTGATGAATTCTAGATTGAAATATTATTTTATCTTTATAGCAGAATTTTTAAGTAAAAATTAGCAACTTTCCACAAAAATGGATTGGATAATTTTGTTCGTTAAAACATTACATATGAACTAAAAGAATAAAATAGTTCAATTTTTAACCAAAGAGATTAACAAAATACCTTTATTTTCAATAAGAAGGGAAAATTTTTTCAACTGAAAATGGAATAGTTCAATTTTTATTTAAAAATTATTTGCAGCCAAAAGAACGAATTTTTAAAACTATAGTGAAATTTTTAAGCAAAAGGAAGAATTTTTTAACAAAATACCAACATTTTTCAAAGAAAATAAAGAATTTTTAGACAAAAAAAATTAAATAAAAAATATTAGTAAATTTCTTGCAAGTTATATTTTTGTCACCTACTGATTGAATTTTCCACGACAAAGTTTATAATTTAATACCGAAAAAAAGTCAACCCAAAAACGAAAAATTAAAAAAAAAATTTAATGCTCTACTAAAAACACTATTTTTTCACAACAAAGTTGAATTTTTAACCCAAAAGGATACTTTTTAACAAAACAATTAGAAAATAAATTTTGTTAAACTAAAAAATGAATGTTTATGGGACGGGATTTTTTTGTAAACAAAAAGTTAAACTTTTATTGAAAAACTGAATTTATGACCAAAAAGAATAAGCACAAACCAAAAAATACGAAGTTTTAACAATATATATTATTTTGAAGTAAGTATCTGAATTTCAAATTAAAATTTAATAGTTAGTGAAATAGTAGAATGTTTATATAAAACAGATCAATTTTTAACAAAAGAAAATATCAAGAATTTACAACAAAGCAAATAATAAATTGTTTAAAATGTTGAAAATATTTTAAATATAATTTAAATGAGATCCAAATCAAACAGGAAAAATTATTATTTTTACCTAAAAAAGAACAATTTTCAAAAAAGATCTAAATTAAAAAAAAAACAGTTGAATTTTCTATCCAAAACTATTAATTTAGAAAAACTTAATTTTCTCAAAAAAGGTCGAAGAACTTTGAAGAGTAAATTTAAATGGAACTTTCTTTTTATTGACATTTATAATGATTTTCAAAAATTGAAACTAACACTTAATTGAAATAAAATTTAAAAATTTGTATTTCTTTAAAATCTAAAAAATAATCTGCTTTCTTTCGTTATGGGACACTTATAAAAATTAATTATTTCAAACAAATATTTATTGTTACGAAACGTTTCATATTATCAAGAATAGGATTTATAGAATAAATAAATATTGCTAAATTTGTAAAATATTGAAAATTCATGTTGAATAATTTGCGTTTGAAAAAAATAGTTTATTTGCATATTTCACTCGTCACCTCTGAATTAAAATGATTTTTTTTATATTGCGAAACTTATTTATTATTTTTAAAGTAAAAAAATGCTATCATGAAAAACAATTGTAATGAATTAAATTATTTTTTTTCTGATTTTTAATATCAACCTTTATTAATTATTTTTGTACTATTATTTGGAAATTGATGACATTAATAATTCGCTTTAAAAAAAAGTTTAATTTCGTATTTGTTATAAAATTTCCAAACAAGATAATA
The DNA here is from genome assembly GCA_035041075.1 of Acraspis erinacei. Lineage (NCBI taxonomy): Eukaryota > Metazoa > Arthropoda > Insecta > Hymenoptera > Cynipidae > Acraspis > Acraspis erinacei. Next base: position 2,566 of record JAWWLR010038264.1, on the reverse strand, counting down.
ATTTTTTTCTAGCATTTTCAACTAAAAAAATCAATCTATAAAAAATGTAAAAGTTAAATTATCAGTTAAAAAATTACTTTTAAACCAAAAAAAGGCTTTTCGACTAAGCAGTTAAATTTTCAACCAAAGACATCAGACTTTAAAAAAATTATAAATTAAAAAATATTTCTTTTTAACAAAATAGTTAAACTTTCAATCAAAGAGATGAATTCTAAATTCAAAATATATATCTTGAAGAAGAAAAAAAGATTTCTTAAGAAAGCGAATCCTTCAAAGCATTCAAACAAAATACTTGAATACTAAAAAAAGAAGATTTTTTTAACCAAAAAGTTGCATTTTCTTTTAAAAAATTATATTTCTACAAAATGACATGCAGTTTTAAATCAAAAAGATAAATTTAAATAAGATTGTTGAATAGATTGCTAAAAAAAATTAAATGGACTTTTTACTATAAAAGTACGAATTTTTAAACAATAAATAAGTTTCTACGAAAAAAGTTGAATTTTCAACCAAAAATGATGGAAATATATAAAAATAGTTGAATTCTCCACCAGTTGTTATATTTTTTATTTTATCGAAGAAAGAAGACATTTCTATGAAAACAGATGAATATTCAATAAAATAATTTTTTTTTAAGTTCAACTTTCACCCAGAAAAGATTCAGCTGAAGATAAATTTTAAAATCAAAAAGACAAACTTTTAACAAAGAGGTTGAATTTTCAACCGAAGATTTGCATACATATTTAAGATCGACGAAATTTCTAATAAAACAGACAATTCCCTCGTATTATTTTTGTTTTCCTAACTATTTTTTGTATTTTATAATTTCTTTATATTCTCTACGGTCCTGTTTTATACAAATTCTTCTCTGCGATTTTCGTTTATAAACTCTTTAAATATTCTTTTGGTTCTTTATTTTTCTGCGATTTTCCTTTATAATTTCTTCCCTGCGATTTCTTTTGTAAATATTTATATTCTTTTGGACCTTTATTTTTCTGCGATTCTCCTTTTATAATTTTTTCTCTGCGATTTTTATTACTCCTCAACTTGTATCTCTATTATTTTCTCTGCAATTCTCTTCCTTCATATTTGTCTTATATATCTCTATTTACTTTGTATCTGCAACTTTAATGTTTTATTCTTGGCGAATTTTTATATTTTCATCCTTGTCTCTACGATTTTGTTCCATATTTGTATTTTAAATCTCCTTTTATTTTGCGATTGTTGTCAACGAATTTTTCTGGGCATTTTACGGAGTTTACGAATGTAACGAATTTTGAAACGCTATGGTGCGTTTCAAAAGTCGACAAGCGGCGTGTGAAAACTTCGTGAGAAGGGGACGCCGAGACGGCGGGAACGCCCCTCCACCGTTCTCGTGATTCGCCGAGAGCTCCGCGCTAACCACCGGCCGGCACCCTCTCCCCGAGCGAACTTAAAAGACGGTGAATCGGACCGAAAGATGCACTCTCGCTCCGACCTTCTAACAGGCCTAACCATTCTAAGATAGTTATCCGGTCTTGTACCACTTTTTCGAGCTCAGGGTAAATATTTTAAAATCAATTACAGTTTCTTTCAACTCTTCCTCTCTCTCTCTCTCTCTTCCTCATAGTGACGGTCTGCTCTTGTAGCCCCGTCGAGCACTTGCTCTCTCTCACTATGCAGAATTCCTCTCTCTACCTCTCGCTCCGGAAATCTCTCTCTCTCTCCCCTTTCTTTAGAGGTGGTAAAGCTCCTGCAGCTTCGCTACCCTCGAAACATTTCTTCTTCCTCTCTCTACCATCCGTAGTTCCTCTAGCTATCCCATGCCAGGGCCAAACTCCAAACGCTCCCATACCTGTCGCGCTACCCGAATTCGCTGACGCCTAGCAGCCCTCCGCGACGCCTTAAATGCGAGCTGTCGCGTCGAAGACTCTATTCTGCTCCTCACTAGCCTCTTCCTCTCCTGGATCTCCTGAACCTTCCACCCCTCCAACACGCCCTCGACAGTTGTATGACGATGACGACGTCATCAGATCACACAATCCGCTAGCGCTCCGACTTTGGCGTGCACAGTGCTATTCCGTCGCTGCCGCACAGCAAGGGCTACGGTTCCCCTTCGAACCCGCCCTCAACGTCGAAGCAGCCAGAGCTACGGTTCCTCTTGAATCGGCTCCCACCGAGGGATCAGCAACGCGAGCAACGGGCCCTTCGCACTTTCGTCACCAGCCGGTCGTCCTCGACATACACTTCCTTAGATCAAGTTGGGTGACACAAAAACTACACCCCCGACTTGTATCGGGTTTTTGGTGAAGCAGGGTGATGTTAAACTTCATGATTTTTTTCTGAACATATATAAACTTGAAGAAAAAATATTAGATCAAAAAATTGCTTAGAATTGATTAAAGAATACGTACAAATTTTTTCAGCATGTTTTGGACCTATTTTGAATTTTTGAATGTTGACGTTTTCTGAAAAAATCATACGTTTTCCTTAATTAATTCTAAACAGTTTTTATGTTATAAAATTTTTTCGTCAAGTTCATTCTTTTCGAGAAAAAGATATGAAAGTACGTAATACGTAATTATAT
>JAWWLR010038247.1:0-10236 GCA_035041075.1 Acraspis erinacei | reverse complement strand
GGCGTCCGTCTGAGGACTGTGTGGAAGCGGCGTTGACCGCTTGTATTTATTGCTTCTACTGACTGGCCCGGCGCGACAGTCTGTGGCGGTGTGGTGGGGGTAGGTTCGAGTGATCCTATATGTCTAAGTGCCGCGGTGGCGTGGATTTCGTTGAAGGGCGAAATGGTCCAGTGATCCTCGACCCTGTGCTTCGACTCGAACCTGGAAGGGGGGTCTTCTTCGGATTGATTGAATATGGATCCTTAGCGAATTTTTCTCTTGTTACACCGTGCCTTCGTCGCTTGGTCTCTCCCGACCTTAGCTTTCCTTTTCCACTTTACATTAGTCGAAGGTATATCCACGTGTGGATCGAGGAGAACGCAAGAAGGAAAAATCTTGTTTCAGTAGTTACATTTGGTAACTACGAAATTATCGCCTGTTGGCGGGCGACAACTTAACGGCCTTTAGACAAGATGGAACATGAATTTATAAACTCTTAAAATGAAATTTTTTCTGAAAAAGATCAATTGTAGTCGCTCCACTGGGAATCGAACCACAGAACTTCCGAACTTTATTGTTTTCTTTCAAATAAAGATTAATTTATTCATCATGCTTCAATTGCTGTTTCTACAGCGTTCTTTTAATTAGTTTATCAGTCAGAAATAAATGTATATAGTTTTGCTAAGAAATTATTAGTATTCTATTAACGAACTAGTAAATTAGGATATTTGACTCAGCTAGCATAACAATAAAATAGTACATAATAGTATTCGTATTTAAACAAGAAATTTTGAATTGATATTTTATAGCATTATATTCAATGGAATAAACAATTAATAAATTAAAAGTAAATAAGTTCATTTTCATTTGAATAACAACTTTAGGGCAGTAATCAATTAAAAAGATTTGTGTTGCATTTACTTTATTTTACAGACAGTCCGATTGAGATAGTTTATTTTAGATTTCATTTTCATCAGTTCATATTTTTTTCCAATTTATTTTTGCTGCTTTTTCATTTTTATCGTAAACAATACAAATATTAAATACAGATAATGTATGATTAAATTCAAGCGCACTTGGTACTGGTTATAATGTAATATGAAGCAACAAAAATTATGAAAATACAAAAATGACTAAAGTAAAAAAAATAGTTTCCCCTTCCGTTAGAACTGAAATTCGTTTTTTTTTTTTGCATTTCATAGAAAAAAATTGTCTAAATTATAAAATTACCGAAATATAAGAATATAAGATTAATTAAATTTAAAAAAAAATTTTTAATACCTTCACAATTAGACAAAATTTCTTTGAATAAAATATTAAATTATTTTATGTTTTTAATATAAATAAATAATTTTGAATAAAAGGCGATTTTTGAATTGTTCAAATTTTAGAATCTCGTAATTTGGAAAGTTTCTGACGCGAATTATCAGATTTAGTATTATTATAATCGGTTGGGAATTTTCGCAATTTCCTATGTTTCTATTTTAACAACTTTATAGTGAAATCCAAGCCTCAAAATTTTGTTATCATGATTTTTTATGAAATATTACTTAACAATTTTTAATTTATTACTTAATTATTACTTAATTACTTACTTACTTAAAACTGATTACTTAATGATTTACCAAAATTTTTAGAAAGAGTGTAAAATATTGTAAAGAAAACATTTTCAATTTCAGAAAATAATCGCGTGAATTTAACAGGTATGAAGATTTTTAAGTTTTAGAAAAAAATGTAGACGCTTTTTACAAATTTTTAAAAGTTTAGAGAAATTAGAAAGATTTTATTAAGTTTCCTGGGGAATTTTTAAATGATTTTTAATTATAAAATTTTTTTTAAAAGATTATTGCCAAAAAGTTTAAAAATTTTAAATTTTATAAAAAAAATAATCTGGAAGATTTAAAAGCAACTTTTTTTATTTTGAAATATTTTTTCAACAATTTTAGGAAAAATTCAAATAATCTTAAACAATATTTCGAAATTTTAGAAGTTTGGGTGACATTCGAGACATTTAAAATTTTAAAATGCTTTCCGAAAATGTACATAATATTTTTTTATATCTTACCAACTTCTATATGTGCTGAATATCTTTTAAACTTCTTAAAAAGTCATAATTATATAAAGTTATAAAGAAATCAAATAAATTAATATTCATAGGGAATTTTTATTTTGGATTAAAACAATAATTTCCTTTAACTTGTTATTTGGTTAAAATTTGTTTTCTTTCAAAAATAAAGAATATCATTTTTTTATGCCAATCAAGTTAACTCTCTAAATAACAGAAAATATTTAATGCCACTTTAGTATTAGATGGAAAATAATTTTTTTCGAATATAAAAAAAATTGGTTTGAAAAAAGATCTACTCTCGTAGATCTTTTTTCAGAAATCTTTTTTTCAGAAATACATGATATATCAAGCCCCGCGTTACATTTATGATACGACTTATTTAAAGAAATTTGTATTATCATCAAAAATAGTCACCATCAATCAGTGTAGATATCTTTTTTTACTACCTTAAAAATAGAAGTCAGCCTGTCGATTAGGTTAACTCCTCAAATAAAAGAAAATACTTAACGTCCTTTTTGGATTAGATGGAAAGTAAAATTCTAAAATTTTTAAATAACTTTTTTTCTGGAAAAAGATCTACTCTCGTAGCTCCGCTGGGAATCGAACAACAGTAATTCTGATTGATGATCGGGTTTTATTTCCTTGGAACCTTTGCAAAACATCATTAGTTATTTAGCAACTTTTCGTGTCATTTGTAGACACTGAATTCTTTGAAATTATCTCAAATCGTTTGAAATCTCTAAATTATTTTGAATTCCATTTATTCTATTGAAATGTCTGCATTCTATTTAGTCCTCTTAAGACTTTTGAATTCACAGAATTATTTTTATTCGCTAAAATCTTCGAAATATTTTATATTTCTTGGAATGCTTTTGAATTTTCCTGAACTCCTTAAACTAGGCTGAATTTTTATATTCTCATCCTAATGAGAAGGTATGGGTTTAATATAAAAAATTACTTTTGCAGATTCCATTAAATTTTGATAGCATAACAAATAATGCAAAATCCAAAAATTAGATTTTTCAATAACAAAAGTTTTTTTTAAGATTGCGCGTTGCTTTAAAAGAGAAAATTAAATAACGTCTATTTTAATACCAATGCATGTTATGCATTGTAATAATATACATTTATGGGAATGACATACAATTTGAGAGACAGATTCGTATGCGGAGCACGAGATACGTGATGAGAATATTTTCTTTAAAGCCGAAGGAGCTTTAACAAAAGAGAATTCACAATCATCAAATCACTTTTGTCGATGCTTTGACCTTTCGTTTTTAAAAGTCTGTGCACAAGTGTTGGGAATATACAAAGACCGAGCGTGTAGCGCGAGGTAAATACATTTTCGAATGCAAAGCGCAAGACAAATATACAATCGAACGCGAAGCGCAAGAGCCAACGCGGGCCCTAGCCGCCCTGACACTTGCCACCATAAAAGAGGAATTGGTGCGTCTTTATTACGAAAGTGAGAGGTTTGAAACAACAATGGAAAAAGGATAAAACTTGAGAACGAAATTAGATGTAAAGTATCCTAATATAAAGAAACTGGCACCTAGAGATCCTATCTCTAAGTTAAAGGACATCAGGACTAATCTAAACACCACAGAAGACCGAGCAATGTAAATTAATAAAAGGTTGATCTAGCGTGGAAAAACGACCACAATAAACATCAGTTACAGGAAGCCGCGTTACATGGTCAAGCAGGGACAATTGATGTTCTTCATCAACCTGTTGATGATCCAACATCACCATATCTTTCAGACGTGAATAGCCTTATACAACCAGAGACAGAACCAGAGGTTGAGCAACCAAAACAGCGATTAAAATAGACATTTCATATGAACAGAGATGTTATGCGCCTTTACTTTTTGGCAAAGAAATGTAAGCAAAGTTTGAGGAGAGAATATCATAGACTCTTTTTTACTGAAGTACACAGAGCTAGCCACAATAATAAATCAGCAGAATCTGGCATAGCCGCTTCCTATTAATGAACTCCCCTTGGAAGATGTGGACAATGAAGAATTGATTGAAGCTGAACGCGTAGGTGCTAGGGATAATGAACATCATGTACCGGATCCATTAGAACGACATCCAGATATAAATAAAGATGATGTTAATAGAGAAATACCATAAAAACGACAGCGCCATGAAAGTAATTTTGGTCATTCTGTTCTAGAGTTCAGGTATTTAGAATCAACACTATGGCATTCCCTACCCAAGGTCATCATCACAAATTATCTGAATGCACTAATAGAACAACTCAACAGCAAGGTTTTACCTACGTATTTGAAAGTAACATTAACTGCATTAAAGGTTCAAACTCTTGTAGACGGTGCAGCTGTCGCAACGGTTAAAATGTTTGGATGGAGAACTAGTAATAAAAATACAGTCTTCGTTGCAGCAAGGGATTGAGATGCACCATGGAACATCAGGTAGCATGTGGATGTCCGCAAAGTAAGGAACAAATTAGGTCAATTAACTCAATATAAAAAATGAAATAGAACCAGAAAGCTGATCAACCCTATTACTAAAATAATCCACACAAGCCACGTCGAGACATTAACACCATCAATATTGGATGAAATTATTGATTTCGAATGGTTGAGGCTTGATGTTCTTACTGCCAAACTGCGTCAGTACCAGAAAAGTAGTGCACGAAGGCAACAAAATCGAAAATTTCAGATAAACAAAAAAGGTTCTATCGTGAAATGAGTGTAAAGCAAACAGGGCATGCAATAGCTCTGAAGTGAAGGTGACAAACATCTTAGCTTTAGATGTATCAGCGGATTTGAAAAGAGCAAGTGACTGGAAAGCTCCAGGTCCGGACATGGTGCACAACTTCTGGCACAAGTACCTAACGAGTGTGCATCATGAGTTGGCAAGTTGTTTTCAGAATATCACAGCACACCCTTTTCTGATGCCAGGCTTTATGTTGCAGGGTACTACGTATAAGCTACCTTAAAACCCAGTCTTACAGCTATCACTGCAGATAAGGCATATTATCATTGTGACGAGAATTTCATCCTTACCAAACAACAAAGAAGATGTTGTAAGAACTCGCGAGGCAGTAAAGATTTAGTTGCTCTAGACGCTCTTGCCATGCCTCAAGCTGCGATGAGACTTTCGGTTACAAGAATCAATTATTTTGATAATGGTCAACCAAAGATAACTAGATCAGTCCGCATTACGACGGGCATGTGTCAACGAAACTCCTCCAGCACACTATGGATCTGTTTAGGGATGAAGCCATTGAACATAACACTAAACAGCATGTCTCATGGGTTCAAGATGCATGATAGAGATGGTCATCAAGTGACCCAGCGTCACAACTACCTTCACTACGAGACTCCGATTGATTATGAAAAGTTCTCTCTACTCGGAAAACAAAATCAGGGCAATCAGCACTTATGCCAGCCCTGTCCTCACGTACTCATTCGGGCTCATCAAATGCACCACATTAATTCATTAATTGAGCGATTGTAAATGTCAAAAAACAGTGTTAGTCACAAGTTAAACACTTACGAGACTATTTTGACAGTAAACAAGATGTTGTTCTTATAGCATCAGCTGTAAAGCAGATCTTGAGTGATGTGGAGTAGCACATGGTAGCTCTAAGAAAGCGTCCAGAGGTGATGGTTGTCACTTTGAACGCTTGCGACAGCTGTTGGGGTGTACCAGCGGTAAAAGAATAATAACCGGGGAAAATTCCCAGTGGAGTGATTATTGGAAGATCTTTTTTCATGAAATATAATCCCGTAAAAGAAGAAATGCAAACTACACCATGCTTGTAATTTTTTACTTACAACATCATACCAAGAGATTTCAAACATCGCATTAAATTGATTTATAAGATCCTTATCTCATCAATCACTTGACCTGGTCCGCGGCTATAATGGAAAGCTGGGTTCACCCATTATAGAAAACAAATTATTTAGAAATTTCAGAAATTTGGATCACATTCAAGAGTTCAAATTTTGAAGTGATTTCTGAAAATGGGTATAATATATTTTGTATTGCTTCCCAGCTTCTATAAGGGCTAAATACCTTTTCGAATGATGTGATTTTTTTTTGAAAGTTTTGTTTAAATCCTGTAAAATAAAAAAATGGAAAATTTCAAAGATACATTTTCGACAAATCTCGAGGAACGACCCAAATTATGTATTTGCTTAAAAAATGTCTTTATAGAAACTTACTGAATGAAATTTATGAAGAAGGAGAAGGATGAAAAAAATAAAATGCAGACGAGTTACTCATTAAAGGCAGACTTTATACAGTAATATTGAACAATCGAAACCTATTAAACATTTCGAACATGTTTTTTTAACAGAGCTTAGATAAATAAGAATAAGAGATTATAAATAAAATACAGAATAATTCAAGAAAGTAAAAATGAAAATTTATTTTTTCTATCGCAAAAACAACTTAAATTAACTTTCTATCCAGGCATTAATTGCGTATGCTTCACTAAATCGCTTAAAAAATTTTTTATTTAGAGGATCGTGATCTAAAATTGGCACAGTCAAGTTAGCTATCTCGCCCTCTATCCATATTTTAACTCTTTGATATTTATCAGGGTTTTCTAGCTCAGCATCGGGAATAGGAGAAGTCCCCTTAGGAACCACTAACGGACAAAAACCACCATATCGGATTATTCCAATGATGTATTCGTGATTCTTATCTGTTAGAACTTTCTGAAAGCCTCCTAATAAAGTGAAAATATGACCCCGGGAAAGAAAGCTTTCGTAGCGACAAACACTGAGTTTGATGGCTTCAGGATGAACTGCGGTAGGATTCAATCGCCACATTAATTCTGTAAAAATTATCTAAGTCAGAAATAGTTTGTTCTATTAGCTCAATTAGCCGTTCGAGTGATTATTATTAAAGAATAACAGAACTTCTAAATATCTTTTAAGGCTAGATAAAGGTACGAAAGCATTTCATAAATTAAATTTGTTTTTGAAAAAATATCTTCTCCTTCGCTCCGCTGGTAATCGAGCTACAGAAATTCCGAGTTACTTTTCCCTTAAGCTACTAGAGAGACCGAAAGAATCCCTTTTCAGAAACACGAACATTTTTTGTAAGGTGTTACATACATATTAATAAAATATAATTTTTCAAGGAATCTGTATTATCATCAGAGAGATGGTAACCACCGTTCAGTGGAGATATCCTTTCACCCACCATGAACGTCAACACTTTCAATCTAATTAAAATCTTCGAATAACTGAAAGTCTTAGCGTCTTTTCAGTCTACATACAGTTATTAATTGAAATTTTAGAAATTGATTTCTTTCCGAAAACAGATATTCTGCTTCGCTGCGCTGGGAATCGAAAAACAGATCTTTCGAATGCCATTCGGGTGATTTTCCCTTAAGCTACTTGAAGTATCGAAAGAAGAATCCTTTTTCGAAATATCCGCATTATTTTACCAGATGTTACGTATTCAAAGTTTTCAGGGAATCTGTTTTCTTATCAGAGAAAAACAGAATTTCCAAACGCCTTTTCAGGCTAGATGAAGGTACCAAAAAGTTTAATAAAATAATTTTTTTTGAAAAGAATTCCTTCTTCTTCAATCCACTGGGAATCGAGATGCAGAAATTCCGAGTTACTTTTCCCTTAAGATACTAGAGAGAACGAAAAAATAATCCCTTTTCCGAAATAAACTCTTTATTTTACCAAACGTTACGTATTAATAAAAGTCAATTTTTCAAAGAATCTGTATTATCATCAGGCAGATGGTAACCACCGGTCAGTGGAGATATCCCTTCAGCCACCATGAAAATCATCACTATCGATCCAATTTAAATCCTTAAATAAATGAAACTCATTAGCGTCTGTTCAGGCTAGATGCAGCTATGAGTTGCAATTTTTAACAAATTTATTCTCAAAACAGATATTCTTATTTGTCCTGATTGTAATCGAAAAAACAAAACCTCCAATTCTATACAAACATTATTTTACCAGGCTTACGTATTAAAATTGTTCAAGGAATCTTTATTATTATTATTAGAGAATAACAGAACTTCAAAATCTCTTTTCAGACTAGATGAAGGTAAATAAACATTTCTTATATTAAAGTTGTTTCGGAACAAATATATTCTCCTTCGCTCCCCTGGGAATCGAGCGACATAAATTTCGAGGTAATTTTCCCTTAAGCTACTAGAGAGACCAAAAGAAGAATCCGTTTTCAGAAAAAAACGCTTTTTGTAAGGTGTTACGTATTAATAAAAGTTATTTTCTCAAGGAATCTGTATTATCATCAGAGAGATGGTAACCACCGTTGAGTGGAGATATCCTTTCACCCACCATGAACGTCAACACTTTCAATCTAATTAAAATCTTCGAATAACTGAAAGTCTTAGCGTCTTTTCAGGCTAGATGCAGCTATGAATTCAAATTTTAAAAATTAAATCTTTTCTGAAAACATATATTCTCCTTTGCTCCGCTAGGTATCGAAAAACAGATCTTCAGATTGCCTCTGGGGTCATTTTCCCTTAAGCTACTTGAATATCGAAAGGAGAATCCTTTTTCGAAATACAAGTTATACTTAACAGTTTTTACGCATTCAGGTTTTTTTAGGGATCTGTATTATTATCAGAGAATAACAGAATTTTTAAAAGTCTTTTAAGGCTAGATGAAGGTATAAAAACATTTCTGAAATTAAAATTTTTTCTGAAAAAATACCTTCTCCTTCGTTCCCCTGGGAATTGACCTGCACACATTCTGAGGTACTTTGCCCTTAAGCTACTAGTAATTTGCCCTTAAGCTACTAGAAAGACCGAAAGAAGAGTCCCTTTTCAGAAACACACGCATTTTTTCAAGGTTTTACGTATTATTAAAAGTCAATTTTTCAAAGAATCTATATTGTCATCAGAGAGATGATAAACACCGATCAGTGGCTATATTCTTTCACCCACCATGAAAATGAACACTATCGACCTAATTAAGTCCTTAAATAACACAAACTCTTAGCGTCTTTGCAGACTAGATGCAGTTATGAATGGCAATTGTTTAATTAATTTTTTTCTGAAAATTAATATTTTCCTTTGTTTTGCTGGGAATCGAATAAACAACCTCCGATTGCCGGTCGGGTGATTTTCTCTTAAGCTAATGGAGAGATCGAAATTAGAATCCTTTTTCCGAAATAAATGCATTATTTTACCAGGACTTACGTATTCAAACTTTTCAAGGAATTTGTATTATTATCCGAGAATAACAGAATTTCTAAACGTCTTTTAAGGCTAGATGAAGGTACGAAAACATTTCATAAATTAAATTTTTTCTGAAAAAATATCTTCTCCTTCGATCAACTGGGAATCGAGGTACAGAAATTCCGAGGTACTTTTCCCTTAAGCTACTAGAGAGACCGAAGGGAGAATCCCTTTTCAGAAATAGTCGCATTTTCTGTAAGGTGTTACGTATTAATAAACGTTAATTTTTCAAGGAATCTGTATTATCATCAGAGAAATGGTAACCACCGTTCAGTGGAGATATCCTTTCACCCACCATGAAAATTAAAACTATCGATATAATTTGACTCCTTAAATAACTGAAACTCTTAGCGTCTTTTCAGTCTAGATACAGTTATGACTTGAAATTTTAGAAATTAATTCTTTTCTGAAAACAGATATTCTGCTTGGCTCCGCTGGCAATCGAGCTGCAGAAATTCAGTGGAGATATCCCTTCACCAACCATGAAAATGAACACTATCGATCCAATTTAAATCCTTATATAACAAACTCATTAGTGTCTTTTCAGACTAGATGCATCTATGAGTTACAAAATTTTAATCAAATTTGTTCTTAAAAAAGATATTCGGTTGCCGGTCGGGTGATTTTCTTTTAAGCGACTAGAGAGATCGAAAGAGCAACCTTTTTTCATCAATACAAACATTATTTTACCAGGCCTTACGTATTCAAATTGTTCCAGGAATCTTTATTATTATTAAAGAATAACATAACTTCTCAATCTCTCTTCAGGCTAGATGAAGGTAAAAAAAAATTTCTTATATTAAATTTGTTTCAGAAAAATATTTTCTTCTTCGCTAAGCTGGAAATCGAGCTACAGAAATTTCAAGGTACTTTTCCCTTAAGCTACTAGAGAGACCGAAGGAAGAATCCCTTTTCAGAAATAGTCGCATTTTCTGTAAGGTGTTACGTATTAATAAACGTTAATTTTTCAAGGAATCTG
>JAWWLR010038186.1:0-10237 GCA_035041075.1 Acraspis erinacei | reverse complement strand
ATAATGCAAGTACCAGGAACCTACATTTTGCAGTGGCAGAATCCGGAAGAAGGAGAATTCCTGCCATCGATCAGTTCCCACAAAGCGCAGCTAATGTACTTCTATGAAACGTTGCCATCGGCACATTACAGGTATTGAGAAAAACTGAAAGTAACACCAACTAAAAACAAAGAAATTATATTTAAAAGTAAAACATTTTGATACTTCAGAGGATCAATGATGAGCCTTCAATCGGCGGTGAGTGGAAGGTCAGTTGCAAGTTCTTCGTTGTCCAGATGAGAAGTAAAGACATCTGCGAAGGCAGAACCACCCGAAGATCTAAAACACGACTGACGTGACATGCACGCCAAATGACAAATAACTCGGATCCTTTGTAGTAAAATTTCTAAAGCCCGAAAGCGACTTGCCCTTGTTTAAAGGAGCATAAAGAGATTGAAATTTGCTGGAAAATCACAGCGATTGTGACGAAGAAACATATAAAAATAGCTGAACGCTGTTAGCCAATTCTAGAGCAAATAGATACTGTTAAATTAATAGAATCGTTGAAAAATCTGTTGAACTGTAATAATGTTGCTGTCTTAAAAATTATTTTCGTAAACTTAAAAATCACAGAGCGACGAGTACGATAACGAATTTTAGATCAATATTGAAGCAAATCTCTCAATTCAGATTTCCCGATAACTTCCAGATCTAAGTATAATTTTAGCATTCTTAGTTGCTTTGCGAATTAATGATTAATTTACACTATTCTATGTATACACTGTGCGTGCATCCTCATTAAAATGTACAATGGCGTAGTTGATAGATCGCTTTATTAGAAGAAGTAATCCACCTCTACTTCCATGAATAAGGAAATCAATTAAATTTATTACTACAAAATTAGATTGTGAAAGTAGTGATTAACAATATTCTGCGAACAATTAATGATTCCTCATCACAAACTCTAACATGAAGAATATTCATTTTAGCCTAGAGATACTCACACTTTCAAGAATAAAGCCCAGTAAACGCATTTTATGAGAAAAAGGACACAGATTTAAATGTAAAGGTGCTTTTTCTTATTTTTTGCTATTTACAGTTTGTGTGGCTGTTTTTTTACTGTGCCTATTTCTTACAATTAAAATAAACTAGTTCAGTAGTTATGAAGAAAAATATGTCAATACAAAAGCGATAGAGTGATTTAGGATTCGATGCTTGCATGAATTAGATATAGAAAGTAGAAAATATGATACTTCCCTCATTAGTAAACCAAGGTACCTCTGTCATTTCTTCCCTAAATGCTAGAATTTATCCAGTAGAACACAAATTGAAATAAGTGTGTAGATTTCATATCATTAATTAATAAGACCACCAATTATTACATCACGAAATAATCAATATTGCTTAATTCACATCCACTTTTTTAAGTTTGTTAAAAAAATCTGTGAATTACTGTTCTCGACAATCTTTAGCATTGTTCAAATTTTAATATCCTCTATCATAATGTTCCATTATCGATATTTTATAAAAATATTAAATTCTTAACTGCAGAAATATTTACAATTTACAAAGGTTTTAAGCTGGAAAGAGGAAACGTGACACGTAGCATGAATTTAGATTTTGTTCGAGATTTTTGTCGTCAAATTGGAACAGTCTATTATGTAATTAGAGTGACAGTGATTGCATGTTAATTTAAAAGATATAGAAGTGTACTAGTTTTAAGCGTTAAAAGGTAATCTAAAATGTCATACATAAGGTTATCGAGATTGTGTTCTGATGTGTATAAGATTTGTAATCTTTTAAGCCGTATTGCTATTACCCAAGTGCAATGACACTATGGACCAATAATTTTCTTGTACAATAATTTCAAGAGAAGGAACAATTTCAATCATGTTAAAGGCATTTATTTAGTTACTATCAATGTTACTGCATTTTAAAAGTAAATCAAGAACATCACAATATAAGTAACAAATATTTTAATGATAATAATTAATAATGAATTAAATGATTTTTCTTTTTTCATTTTATAACTCAGTTTCTGTCGAATTTTATTAATCGAATGGCAAACTTCCCGATGTTATAAAAACTATATTCTTAATTTTGATTGCGAATTGCAACTGGAGTTGTCCAAGAACAAGTTTATATTTTGTACGTTTTTAATAATGCAAGTTTTAAGCAAGTATTTTAGTAACTCCATGCATAATAGTGATGGCATTACCTCAAGAATCAGTTTTTTATAAAATAAGTATAGATCTGACTGATCAAAGAAGTGGAAAAGAAAATTATTTATTTGGATCTAGTTTTTTATCAATATAATTTCTTATTTTCATTTTACTTCGTGTCCTTCTATATAATCATGTTCTATTAAAGATGTGGTATCTATTTTCCTAATGCAGATTATATAAATAAGGTATATTATTCGTGTAAGTGCAGAAATGTATGGAAAATCACCTATTCCAAAAGTATATTAAATGAATTTAGGAGATATTTAAAAATATTAGCAGATTAGAGGTTTTAATGCGTCTATTCTTTGAAAATTTGAAATAGCTTGTACAAATGAAACTACTGAATCAAATTTTCGGTGTGCAACTATCTCGTTAAGCAGTTTTAACGAAATTACATGTTTTAGAAAATCATGAAAATATATCATGAATGTATAATGTATATAATATATAATGATCATGGAAATATAATGTTTGGATTAGAACTTGGATTTACGTTTAATTATTATTATAAATAAATGACGCGCTCGGTTTTCAGCTAATGACAGGAAACATCGAGGGGCTGTTCACTCAGAAATCAGTAAGTCAGGCTAACAATGATGGCCACCGGACTAACGAAGAATTCGTAGAGACCTCTCTCGGAATAACCGCAGATTTAATGTGACTTCCCATGAGACTCTCTCGAAAATTTATAGACGCGCAGTAAACCACTATTATTGGCGCGGCGGGCCAAAATCGTATATACTCGATTGAACTCGCCGTATCATATATATGATAAAATGCATTGAGCTTATTTATTTTATTTTATTAATAGACATTATGACTTTGACAATAACTAAATACATAAAACTAAAATGTTAATAAATAAATGGAATAGTTATATTTTATCCAATATTTATTTATATTTTGAGCTTACTAAAATTATATTCAATTTCTCTAAGTGAACTGTATGCTTTTTTTTCTTAAGATGAATAAGTTACTTTAAGGGAAAAAAGGGAATATACCTATATAAGGAAATACTAAATAATAAGCGACATAGTGTAAGAGATTCGGAAAAACTAAACTTCTCCACCTTCCATATGAAAAGACGTAAGTCAGTGATTGTTACTTGTTTAAATATTTTCAAAAAATTACAAATTAACAAATATCAATTCTGGTATCACTCTAAACATTAATTAATTATGACATGATTAATTATGTCATTAATTGCAGAAAATAATAACTTTGAGAATAACTTTTTACGATTTACAGGAAATAAAATTTTTAGGCAAATGAAAACTGTTTAAAAAATTGATAAGCTTCCTTAAGGAAAAAATATTTTTCTTAACATCCGATAATTATTTTATTCAATACAGAAAATTAAAAAATTTCATACTTTGTAGGGCAAAAATTATTTAAACGAACAAAAATGCTGTAAATGATTCCTTTGAAGTTAAAAAAAAAAAATTCGAAGCAAGTGAATTTGTACCTGCACAGCAATACATTAATTAATAAGTAATTAATTATCATGATTAGTCATTTTTAATTAATAATTAATTAGTCATTCTTAATCAATAACTAATTTATTATTATTATTATTATTATTATTATTATTATTATTAATTAGTTATTCCTAATTAATAACAAATTTATTCTTATTAATTTTTAATTAATTATTTTATTAAAATTAATTAATGAATTAATATAATTTTTTGCTATGTAGGTAAAAACCCCACTTGCTTCGAACTATTTTTTCTTGAATTTTCTATACCTAAAATCAATTTTATTGTCAAATAAAGTGCAATATATCACATTTAAATATTTTCTTGTAATTCACAATCAATAAAAATGATTTTAATGTCAACATTCCTTATATATTATGGTGCCTCTTATTACAAGTATATTCCCATTCATTTATATCACACATTGTATTGTGAAATAGTCGAGAAATTTACCGTTAATCTAAGAAAATAGCGAAAAAGTCGACTTTTTTCGATTTTTTTAAACTGAAAAAGAATGTTTATCGTAACTTTTATTAGTTTTTGGCTTATGACTGTGAAGAAGAAAATAAATAATTGACACTCAGATTAATTTAGATCGTATATATTGTTACAAGAAATGAAGCTAATCTAAGATATCACGACAAAGTGATCGCACGGAAATTTAAAGTACTAGTCTATTAAGGATTGAGACTTGTTCGCACGTTGGAGGATTGATCGATATTGCTCTTTTTTCTTGCGATTCTTCTCAGAACGGAGGTAGCAAACTCAAAAATCTATGATTAAAGGGGGGATGTGAAGTACAGTTGGGGTACATGGATGCTATGATTGGTTGTTACAGAAGGTGGTAGGAATATTCGGATACTCCCCTTTTGTGACGTAGATTTTGGGAAACGCAGGTAACAGAGTTGGAGGGAGTTTTACTCTTGAAGAGAGTCCTTGTACATAATTGTCTTCTGGCAGGGTTGTAGGGTCTAATTGCGTTTTACAGATGTGTCGGCTCGACTTAGGAGATTCCAAGTGGTTTGACACAAACAAGGCAGTAAATTTTATTGTTCGAACGTGAGTTTTGTCTGTATTAGCAGACTACGAAGGATCAAGTTATAAATTTTTTACATCTTTAGAAAAGAATTTTAGAGTCTTCGGATTGCAGCCTTGTGGACTTTCTATTTTCATTTTCCAAACAGTTCAGGATTAAATTTCTCTTACTTTAAATCTAACAGATAATAAGTTTAGAACGAAACAGTATTCTATAATATATTATAATTAAATAAAAGAAGTTTAATAAAAGCTCGTTAAATTCACTTGTGCAATGTTCAACTGAACTGTTTATCATTATTTTATTATTATTTCTCCACTGAGCTTTGTATGTACTTTTCATACCGAATGCAATATGTACAAGTTTTAGCATAATAGGCAATGAGAAAAATATTTTAAAAATACCGCTTATCGTTGCAACAGTACATTTATTTCCTAATTCAATGGAGGAAAACTAACTTCTTGGTAACAAGAAAATTGTTTAGAACTATATATAATATATAAAAAGAATTTAGGCAAGAAAACGTCGAAAGTTTAAAAGTTTAATAGAACGACGTGATGATGTAGCATTTTTAACTTTATTGACATAATAAGGTCACACTTTGAAATTTTAAACGAAACTTCGTCTGTTCCGATTTTCCAAATACTGCCTCATAATTTTTTGAATATATTTCAGAAGAATAAGAATTTTGGCAATCTCAAAGGTATAGGAGATCAATATAGGATCGATGTATTGATTAATTATGCATATTCATGATCCTCAAACGCTAATTTTCAACAGAGTTCTGTTTCCGATTTTCAAAATTATTATCGTTTGTATATTTTTCTCATGTTCAACAGAATATGGAAAATAATCAGCAAAATTAGTCAAAATTATTTGCCTTGAATAAGTATCAATTGGAATAAGTATGAAATTGAAACACAATGGTATTAGTAAAAAAATTAATGATTCGATTAGTTGGGATACTTCCTAATTCAGTTTAAGAGCGCCATTAATTGCTTAATATAAATCAATAAATTTTCTTAGGACAGTATATATTAAATAAAACTTTTTATGAAAATGGAAAATGTGAAAAATATTAAAGTTTAATCAAATGACGCGATGATGTTACATTCCTAATTCTATTGATATAATACGAAGATCATATTGTGATATTTTAAATGTGAAATATTGTGCCTCAATTTTAAAGCCTTGCGTTGCCTTCAAACTTAAAATTATTACTATTAGTCTTGTGGAATATCTAATAGCATTGGTTCATCAATTTTTAATTGTTTAAACAACTGGTATTCGTTTATATATATATATATATATATATTGTTTTTGAAAATTCGTTTTTCCCCTAAAAATTATTACTATTATTACTTTTCAACAATTGAAAAATATTTGAAAATAAATTTATGCGACTTAATGCAAATAAACTGTAATTTCAAAGAATTTTTGAAAAAATCATTTTGTACACAAATGGGATTTGTTTAAATAATTAACCAATGTTTTTAAATATTCCACTAGACCAATAGTAATAATTCTTATAAAAACTTTAAAAACATAAAAACACAAATATCATTTGTTTAAACATTTGCAAATTAATGAACTAATGTTAATAAATATTCCACGTGACAAATAGTAATAATTTTTAAGGAAAAAGCGATTTTTCAAAACAAAACAAAATTAAACAAACTCCATTTGCTTAAAAAATTAAAGAAACAAAGATAATAAATATTCCAATAGACCAATATTAATAACTTTAAGGGAAAAAGCGAGAATACTGTGTTCAAACGGTCTATTTCATGAAGAATTGACATTTCTTGTTTTAATGGTAGTTTTCAGGTACTTTTGGGGTTGTGTTAGAGCTGTCAGACTCAAAAAAGTGATGCTTCACCATGGATTTTACATGGAAAACTTCAAGTCAAAACCGGCCCCTGTTAAAATAATATTTTTTTTTAAATTATGGAATATCTTTTTTTGAATTTTGAATCAAAAAAGGGGGGGCTTTGCCCTCTAGCATGCAAAAGAAGTTTACAATGCATTTTTGGACCACCCTGTTGTATATAAATATACAAAAAACAGTTTGCTATCATACACAATTTAGCCAGATACAATTCTTTATTGAGGATTAAAGAAACTCGGTTATTTTAGGCTATAATAGAAAAATAATAATTCTCAATCATACTTTATTGTCCGGTGAAACTTGTTAATTGTTCTTATAAATTTTATTAAACAAATTAATATGTTTTAAATGTTGTGAAATGCATAGTCTTAATTTTTGCACTAAAATCCAAATTTAATAATTACCCTATGAATTCTCATAAGGCTAGTTTACCAGAAGATAGCAATTATTGTTTAATTTAGAAATGTTTCACAGAGGAATGTACTGTTTGATCTTGGCTTTGATCTAGTAAAGATACGTAAAATAAAGACATATTTTATTTCCAGCTGTAAAGAATGGCTAGATGACTTTGGCCTATTTGTTCCGAAATCTCGCTTCACGCGGGTGTTGTCAAGTTACTGCGTAAATATGGTATGATAGTGAAGGTCCTTTCATCTATTTACAAGTCTCACAAAACGCCATTTCATTGTTTTTCAGGTTTCCAATTTTTATAAGCATCTTTCAATTAATTGAAATATATATGTATCTCTAAATAAATTAATATCTTTTCAATAAGCGTACTTTTCCACTATAAGAATCAGTAATCTTCCGAATACTAAAATTTGTAATTTTTTTCTAATATTTAAACTCACTTTTCTCTGAATTAATTTGATTCATATAGTAAATATTAGAAAATCGATCTTTCTTCCATGTGAAATGTGGACCAACAGTTACATTTTTTAGAAAAACCTACTACTACCTGTCATTAATATAGCGGAAAATTGTTACTAACAGTAATAATTTGTTACACCAATTACTTTTGTTAAACTGAATTAAATATAAACTCACTTCAACTACAAAGAGGACTGAAAGTTGTAAATTTAGAAAAGGAGCGCAATTTCTAGAATTTTTCGAAAAGAATATTATTAACAATGATAATAGATTGTTTAAGCAATTACGTATCATTATCATGAATTAATTATTAGCTCAATCTAATTGAAAATTGTACAAAACTTTACCATTTCTTGAAAAAATGTCGACTTTCCAACTCAATTCTAAGGGAAAAATTCTAAAAGCAATAAAAAATTGTCTAAAGAATTTTTGCAAACCTCTAATTATTAGTGCAAAGTTGTATTACATGTAATAGATACAATTTGCAATAAAATAACCGCAAGTACATTCTAATTAGAACAAAAAAACTCGCGATATCCATTTTTGCACTTATCAGTTTATTTAGGACACTATAAAAAAGATGTATAGGAATGATATTTAAAAAGTATTATTTGATTTTCCTTATATAGCTAATTGTGAAGAGAAGTCTTGAATTTCAACTCCATTCACCTAATCTTGACGATTCTGAATAAAATGTACGAAAAAGTCTTTTTTCAGGGCTAATGCAATATACATAGATTTCAGCATTACAGGCACTGAGTGAAATATTTTTAAAGTACCGCTTTCCAATGCAACAGCTCATTTTTTATAATTTAAAAATAGTACAGGATTCGTAGAAAATTGCTAATTTGAGTAGGCGAGATATTTTCTATTTGAATATTGGAGAACTAAATGCTTGGTAAAAAGAAAATTATTTAGTACTGTTTATAATAATTAAAAAAAAGTTTCAAGCAAAGAAAACGTGAAAAAAACGTACTGTTTATAATAATTAAAAAAAAGTTTTAAACAAAGAAAACGTGAAAAATGGAAAAGTTTACTAGAACGACACGATGATGTAGCGTTTTCAACCTTATTGACAAAATAAAGTCGCACTCTGAAATTTTAAACTTCTGTTCCCATTTTCAAAATACTGCCTTATGATTGTTCAAAAAAAGTTACGAAAAATAAGAACTTTTGACAATCATAAAAATATAGGGGAACAATATGAAATCAATATATTGTTTTATTATGTATATTGAGAATCCTCAAGCGCTAATTTTCAATAGAGTTCAGTGTTTGATTTTCAAAATTATTTTCTGTTGTATATTATCCCTATTTTCCATAGAACATCGCAGTTATTTAGCAAAATTAAAATACTTATTTTCCTTGAATAAGTATGAAATTGGACCACCATGGAATCAGTAGGAAATTAGTCATTTGATTAGGACTCTATCATCAATAAAAAATGTTATGAAAATATAAAATTGTGACATTGTAAGCATGACGCAGCCTGCCTCAATTTTAAAGCGTTGCCTTGTCTTCTAATTATTTGAACAAAGTTCAAACAAACATGCGCTACTTTTCAGCAGAGATCTTTTTTCAATTTACGGCATTTTTTCGGTTACATATTTCTTTTCTTTTCCATAAAAATTGCAGTTGTTTAGCAAACTTAGTAAACATTATTTGCCTTGAATGTTTGCCCTTATGCAAAAGATACTTTGAGTACTCTCTAAATGAAAATTGGTCAAATGGAACTAATTACGAGTGAAAGATTTCTTCATCGATTAGCGACAAGTGAGCCACCAAATATTTGTAAAGAATTTCTAATTCCATCAGTCCAGATATTTCCTAATTCAATAGTAGACTTCAACGAATTACTTGATACAAATAAATAATTTTACTTAGGACTGTAAATAATAATTAGAAAAAGGTTATAAAAATAGTAAACATGAAAATATAAATTTTTAACCAAACAACTCCATGGTGTACATTTTCACCTCACTTGACACAATAAGAAGGCTCGATTCTGAAACTGTAAACTTGACCAGCCTGTTTTCATTTTCAAAATATAACCTTCTCCTTGTTTGCACAAAGTGGAGAAAAATAAGGATTTTTTCAAATGAAAATGGTTCAATAGTCTAGCAGCTAATTATGCATACTCGCCATCCTTACGCATTATTTTGCACAAGATTTATTTTTTCACTTTACAAAGTTTTTACGGCTGTCCATTTTTCTAGTTTCCATATAAAATGGCACTTATTCAAGATAGCATATCTAAAAGGCTATGAAGAAATAAGGACTCATTGTACGAGAAAATATTGCGAGATTCCAAAGTTTTAGCTTGTTTCAAAGTTCAAGAAAAACATGTCAAACAAGTTAAGTATCCTCATTGAGATTTTTTATTTAAATTTCAATTAGTCTTCAATTAAAGCAAAAATTACGACAATATTCATTAATATATAATTTATCTGTTTCAGTAAAATGGATATGCATTGATCTTCGTTAAATATTTTTTTGATTAATCGAAATATTTCTTTCCTCATGTTGTTAAAAATGAATGTTTAAATAGTATAAATAATGTAATTTTACTAATCCAATCGAATATTTTCTTTAACTAAAGTAATAAATAATTATGCAAACACAATATTTTTTTTATCCTAAGAAATGCTTCACTGGTATAAATGTATCAGCTTTTCGTATCAAATTAATATAGTTTTACATTATCATCAGAGAAGGTATTAGATTTGTATAAAATTTGACCCCCCCCCCCTCCCGTTTTTGT
>JAWWLR010038178.1:0-10238 GCA_035041075.1 Acraspis erinacei | reverse complement strand
AATTCCCTCCATTCGTCACTCTCTATCTTCTCACTTATCTCCACCCTACGTTTTCTAAACCTATTAATTATCTTTGACACGTCACCTTCTGTCTTAACATTTCTCAACTCCTCTTCCAGCTCTTTTTCCTTTTCCTGCTTTTTCTCCTTACACATTATCCTAAACTCCTTCCTCATTTCTACGTACTCCTCCCTTTTCGCAATTCCTGTACTTCCTTTTCACCTTTTTCTTCATCATTTTACATTCCCTATCCCACCACGGCTTCACCATTCCTTTTTTCTTCTTTCTATATACTTTCATTTGCACACACCCTTTTACTTTATCTTTCAGATCCTCCCATATCTCTTCCACCAACTCACCCTTAAAGCTTACGTTTCCCAACTGCTCCCGATTCCTCCCCACCTTGTATATTTATTATCACATAGTCTATCACAGATACCCCCATCTTACTCACGTATGTGTATTCTCCCTCTTCGTCCGCTGTTACCATACCATTTGCCAAGGCCCATCCTCTGTCCTCCATCCAATCTCTTAGAATTTCCCCCTCTTTATTTAATAACTGATCCGTCGATTTCCTTTCGAAGCTCTCCCTTTCCGGTACAAACCCCCTTCTCCTCCTTCATTTAATCATCTTTTTCCTTCTTTACCGGCGCCACTTCTCTCAGCAATCCTTCTCATTTCTCCGTCAGCTCTTTTACCTCTTTTTCCCATCAGTATGGTTAGGCTTTCTCCGTGTATTATCAGCAAGTGCCGAAAGAAAAAACATATTTCAGCTGAGGATAGAAAATTTGCCAAAGCGTTAAAGGGTACTAAAACTTTCCTTGATAATAATCCCGACACTATTTTCACCAATGCAGGTTATCTAAACATTCTGTCTAAACAGAACAGAATATATTAAAAAAGCGTACGATCTTTTACTAGGTAAAAGAACTGATATACAGGTAAAAAGTCATCCTTTCAATTTGCTACAAATGTTTGGAACTTCAAGAAACAAAAATCAGTGAACACGATCCTACGACCAAGTAAGAGTTGATTCGGATACTAAATCACATTTGGAAACATTGCCGAAAGATAGAGAAATGCTGAAACTGTATAAGCAGTATTTCTCGTCGCAATGAAGCTGTATTATCTGCTAAAAGTTGCTATATGAAATACTGATTATTAGGCCAAAGCTACAAAATTACTTTTTTATCATTTTAGATAAGATACACATCGAAATTTTTGGTAAAATCTTAGAGAAATATATTTTGGATAGTGATATCACTGAGGAAGGAGAAAGGACGAAAATCTGTTAGAGTTGAAGGATGAGTGATCTTAGGTATAGGTAGAGACTCAATCAAGAAAAGTTTCATAAAATTATTTACCGGGTAGTTATGATCAAAGGTTTGACTCTGAGAGGGAATAATTCCAAGCCGCCGAAGGACCTTCCAGATATTTTCTTCCTTATTCTTATTGACAATTGCATTATAAATATATTTATTTTTAGAGTCCCTTATCTTAGTTTGAACCAGATTCTGAAATTTGTTAAACACGGGGCAAGATTTGTACTTCAATTAAAATTGTATTGTATTTGCATAAGATGATGGTTGGACAAGAAGGGGACTGGATGTTGAGAGGAATTTTGTACTTCAGTTAGATCTTCCACAGCCATAAGGTCAATCCGTGTACTAGACATTCCGGAATGGTGCGTAAATTCACGTGGAACTTTAAAGAAACC
Source organism: Acraspis erinacei (assembly GCA_035041075.1). Classification (NCBI taxonomy): domain Eukaryota; kingdom Metazoa; phylum Arthropoda; class Insecta; order Hymenoptera; family Cynipidae; genus Acraspis; species Acraspis erinacei. The sequence goes on along the minus strand of JAWWLR010038178.1, from coordinate 8,521 downwards.
AAATGAATTGTCCAAAGACGTAAGGTAATTGGATTGGTTGGAGTGAATAATTAAGCTCGTATTAAAATCCCCTGTAATTATAAAATTACTATAATGAAGCGTGTAATCAGAAAGTGCCGTCTAAAATTCATTACCAAACACGGAATTGGTCGGTTTACAAACAACCTCAAAAAGTATACGTACACAAGATTGGAATACGTGAATAAATAAAAATTCAGTCGACGGTACATTGGTTTCAGTACTGACGTGTAAGATCTTATCCTTTAAATCATTAAGGACATATATGAAAACCCCAACACCTCTACTAGACTCCCTATCTTTTCTGAAAAGTGAATGATTATTAAGGCTAATTATTTGACGAATTAAATTGAGGCTTGAGCCAAGTTTCAGAAGCAGCTATAATATGAAACGGTGTCTGACCAAAATAATCAGCAAATTCATAAAAATGAGCAGGAAGAGATTGAGGGTTGACATGACATATATTAAGAAAGACCGTCAAGTCTTGCAAGAAGGAGACAATACCATATATAGGACAACTTACAAAAAAGAGCCCTGCAAAAGAGGCGATTAAAATAAAAAGCTTGTAGTTCCGTAGAGCAGGCGACTTGTAAGAAAAATTAATGTGTAGAATGCAGGTGTGAAATGTGTTGTAACGAATATAATACCAAAAACTGTACATAAGGAGTATACATAAGCAAGAATAATAGGTCAGGAGTTCATATTTTTGTCTAACAACAGTAGAATCAAGAGGCAAATAAAAATAAAGTAATCTAAAGCTCGCAATTAAAGCCCTTTTAAAATAAAAAAAGTTAAAGTCTATAATAATTGCCAATATTCTAATGAAAAAAAGAAAACAATATAGAATATTTAAAGTAGAAAAGTAAGTAAAGTAAATAAAAATCGGTGTGTAATATATAATTACTCCAAACCATATACCCCAGGATGTCAAAGGGGATATTTTCTCCTTAAGTCGAGATTACCGAAGAGCATCGAAATTCCAAACCTTGGCAAGAAAAATTCTCGGCGCACCATCAGATTTACGGCAAAAAATCTTGACCCTCGCAATCCACAGGTATTTACAATAATATTGTCACGGTTTTTAGAATACCCAATCGACATTTTTAGGTAACACCATAAAGCATCCTGAATTCGAATTTTGTAAGACAGAAATGTGTTCACTATTCAAAAACGAAAGTAAAAGCATTTACTACAAATTTTATCATAAACAAAATCCAAGCGGTAAATTATACAAGCATTATACGAATTTGAAAAATAGATGGAAGTGATAAACCTGCTAAAAAAAGGAGCTAAAGAGAAGACTCAGGAAGATAACTTGAACTTGGAACAGTTAAAGGATGTTTCTTTAGTCGACGAAAAACTCAAAGTGCTGTGGAATAAGACTGGATTGATTCCTGCTCAAAAGGAGAGCATTGCCGAATATTTCGATGAGTTTGCGGTATTAAGACTTCCCGCGGATATAGAACTTGTGAGCAATTGGCCCATTATCTCTTTTAAGTGAACTTGTCACAGAACGATTATTTAATTTGATAAAATTATGTTTTTCATTTCGCTTTCAATTTTGACAGATTGTACAATTGGGACCTGAACATTTTCGAAAAGAAGTGGAAGGATATTGCTGTTTCATTCTGGCTGAAGCAGTTTCCATCAAAGAGTGCAGACAATTCATTGATGTTCAAGGTGCATGCATATTCATTTACATTGAATTATTATCGTTTCAAATTCCATCCGAAAAAGGATATATGCATTATGTTTTGGAATCATTTCAGACGTTCCAGTTGAAGCTGCAGCTTTTTTGCCCTGCCATTCGTATTTAAACTTCTCTTTGCCAAAGCAGAAAGCAAAAATTGCTCACAAATATGGAAAGCTGGAAAACCTGAAATTAATGAAGGTTTAATTTACAATTTCCCTGTAAGTGGAAGTTTATACTTATTCGACTCATGCTGACTTTGAACCGAAGTGGACTCAACGTCTTGAAAAATTACGAAATCACCAGTTCTGTCAGCACCCTATTGTCATTGAAACTGGAACTCTCAAGGTCATTACTGCTTGTTGTGTATCGATCAATGCCAATAAGAATGCCAAAATGTGCTGAACGCTGCGTAAATCTTCCTTTTAAATCTTTCGTCACATTCGACGCAATTGTTTTCGGCTGACTTTCTGCCAGTGTGGGAGTTTTTGCAACAGATGTATGTAATTCCTTTTTGTAAAAACCAAAAATGTTCCAGTAACGCGCAAGTATTGTGGGAAAAATGCCAAAGTAATGGGTATAGTCAACTACAGTATGTTTGTACTTTATTTGCTAAGCTAAGCTTAGACCGTAAGAACATTTTTGACGATCCACACTGTATTATTGTGTAAGAAACCACTGGTGATATTATTAAGTTAAAAACAAAGAAATTCGCAGAAATTTAAGGTTTTTAAAGTAATTTCAACATGACGAAAGTAATGTTTATTTTTTGCGGGCTAAAATTATCATGTGGAAACTTACAAATACATTTCAAAGTTGTGCACAATGTAGAGCAGCTCATTCCTCCAAGTGCGTCTTTCAAAAAAAAAAACTGCAGGCGATTATTTCTTAACGAGAAGGTTCTCAAAAATCAACGAAAACATTAACGTAAAGAAGATCCCATTAGTGAGATTGATGTAGCCGAAGTGAAGTCATATCCAGCGAATAATTTTGATTTTGATCTCGAAACGGGCCATGGTGCTCGACCAAATGATAGAACGCAAAATCTTTATGAAAATTCTATAAAAAATACATTTTTGTCCGAAAATGTTGATGAAGAAAATCGATACACTGATATCGAAATGCAATTCTGATGCTACCCTAACTAAGGCACAAATCGGAAACATGATTAATGCTTTTGTCGATTTTCTCAATTGCCCGTTTAGGAATCAACCCAAACGACTTATTTTTTTAAATGCTAACGAAAATATGGTTAAAGTTGCATCAAACAAATATGAATCGATACAATCTATATTCAAAAATTTTCAATCTGAGTATAAACGTTTGGCATTTCTTGAAGAAAAAAAGTTTTACATTGAACCAACAATCGTGGATTTTGGATCTCAGAAAAGAGAAAAAAAGTAAAGAGCAAAGTGAGTTGTATTTCCGACTTTTTTTTGATGAAACGTACAAATATTATTGTGATTTACTCAAAACGACTGATTCCATTTGTAACGTTATACAGACCTATTTCTGGAAATAAATAATCAAACTCGAAGATACTCTGAAGATACATTCGAAACCGGAATCCAGTCGGTCCTAATGCAGGAAAACATAAGTTGAATGGAATTTACACTTCAATCGCGTGTTTACCTCCAGAACAGAAATCAAAACTTGAAAATGTTTTTTTCTTGAAATATATTTCGTCGATGATTTACATGATTTCACTATAGAAAAGAAATTTTCGCTGAGATGATTTGATTTCCCTTCTCATCAAATTATATTTCGAGGGAATTACATTGGACCTGAACAATCATCTATAATAAATGTACGTTTCTAAGTTACAAATATTATCGTTGATAATTTATGTTTAAATGGCATTGTAGGATTTCAAGAAAGTTTTTCGGCTAACATCTACTGTCGAATATGCAAATGGCACAAATCTGAAGCCAAAAAAAATTGCCATGAAGTCAAACAAAATTTGCGAAATCAAGAAAACTATGAAAAAGACTTGTATTTGAACGACGCAGAGAAAAGTGGTAAAAATGAGGCTTGCATGTTTAACTATTTAATAGATTTTCATTCTACTGTCAATATTTCTGTTGACGTAATGCAGAACATTCTTGAAGGAATTTGTCGATTTGAAATGTTCCGCATTGTGCATTATTGTATAAAACTTGCAAACATTTTTCAGTTTGAAAATTCTCAACCACCGTTTAAACTTTCACAGTTTTAAAGATTCATGGAATAAACCTCCTTTAATAACGGAAACTGACAGTACAAACAAAAATTGAAAATGACAGCATCGCAAATGCTTACCTTCTTTTTAAAGTTTGGTTTAATTTCGAGGATTTAGTAGTGGACAAATAATGACTGGGATTATCTTCATCAGGGTGGCCACTAACCCGGGAGAATCGGTAGAAAGCCGGGAGAAACTTGCACCGAGAGAAAACCGGGATAAGTCGGGAGAGAAATATTACACCGGGAGATTCCTGGTATTTCATAATTCGCGTATTTTGTAATTCTTGCAACTTTCAACAATATTTCTCGCCTTATTTAAAATTCTGCAATTTGGAATGGTGAAAAAGACAGTGACTTTTTATTTGAATGTGTAATTCTAAAACAGTTAAATCTTTCAGGCCTTGAAAATAAAGTTTTTTCATCAATTAATTTTTAGATTAATTCTTAGAGCTTTAGAATTTTGAATTTCAATATATTGTTCTTTTAAATTTAAATAATCAAGATTTTAGGACTATTTCGCTATTAAATATTTCAAAATTTTATATTAAAGGCAATTTTTGCCGTCATTAAATTTTCAGGGCTGCGAATTAGACAACTTGCTGCAAATCATGGTTCCCGTGAAGAAATTGTCCCGGCCTTCTTTTATTGAACCTTGAGTTTTTAGCCAAGCTGGATTTTTCAAAGTTGGCGACTAAGCATTTGGAATTCTTTTTTAAAGCTGTTCAGTTGATCTTTCCATAGCTTTCATGTTAAAATATATTTTCTGAAGGTTAGGTGACAAAAAATTTTGTTGTTGTTTAATTTTTGTAAAAAGCTTTCACAGCCACTTGTTTAAAATACTTCATTCAATTATATTCTCTTTTTTCGACAAAGATTTAAAAAAACCACCTCAAAATTCTACCTTGCGATTGCTTCTAAATATTTAGCCAAGAAATCCTTTTTTCACTGCGACCCATAAAGGAATTCGTTGCAGAAGAAATTAAAAATTTCGAGGTGAAGGGTTCAGAATGTCAATTACTTTTTACATTCTTATTATAGAAAATATTATATTTTGTATAAAAACACTTGCTTTGCATTAAATATTTAAAAATTCTCCACATTTTGGAACGTTCAAGACTTCTTGAAGATCAATAGAGGTTATTTTGGGTTTGAAAAGACTAATTCCTGATTCTGCTTTCTCCTTTGCATTTATGTCTGATTTACAATTGTAAGCCGTTTCCTTAGCATTAATAAAGAAAATAATAATTTAAGAACTACAACACAGTGATCAAAGAAATTAGAAATAGTTTTTCATTAAATTTGGAATTTATAAATTAATCAAATTAAGGAAAAACAATGCAAACATTTTCTTTCAGACTTACTGGCATCACCAAATAGCTTGACATTATAGTCGGGCTAATGATCAAGAGCATCCAATTGTCCTCCAATCAACCAGAAAAAGAATAGCTTTAGTTTTCTTAGTGTCAGGAGGTAGCATCTACTTGGCCATGAATTTCTTCTTGACTGTATCATATCTAATCTACTAGATCGCAATGCAATCAACAATCCTTGCCACTGTTTTTTACCTGGAAATAAATTCTATCAAGTGGAACAGATATAGTACCAGATTCTTCATTGCTATATGAAACTGACAAGGAAGGTTACAACTGTGCACGTTATTGACCACAGGCACAACTGTGCACAGTTGGTACACGTGCTCATGTTGATAACTTAACTGTTGATAAATTTGAGGCCAGGTTACTGCCACAATAGTGGGAGGCGTTGAAGAGTCTGAAACAGAAATGAATCATTCATTTCCATTACAGTCTTAATAACACTGCGATGATAAAATTTAGTACCTATCCTCTTTCGCCATTTTTTAAATTTTGCATTAGAGATGTTTATAGATTTATTTCCCACAGAGAAATTTTCAGTTACAGGCATTTTGGTCTATAATCAAAGAGTTTCGGTTGCAAGCCTATATGCAATAGATTCAGCGGCACTTTGTCGATTTTTGCACAGCAAGGCAATCAGAGGTTTGCTAATGATAGATGAATTAATGTTTGCCTCGGGGGCTATTAGGTTCGACTGTCGGGAATTGAATAATTGAAACAGAAGTTAGGGTTACGTGTTTTGAGAAGTAAGTGCACCTCAGCAGCAAGAAGTTAACACGGAAAAATATGCAATTTCAATTGGTGGGTGTTTCTCAGAAGGTGTATTCGATTGAATGGTAGTGTCCATTTCATAAAACGGATCCTACAACGTATTTCTCTCCCAACGAATTATTGAATTCATTTAATCCGATATAAATTTATCGTCAACAATAGTGTTATCAGAAACCACAGCTACAATAATAAATAATAAAATAATACTACAATAAAACAAAAAAAATAAATCGTTATAAACAGGCCTATATTTAAACAAGTATCTTGTTCAATCGAGATCTTTGAAACGGACTTCAACTTATATTATTAGTCGACCTGTACTGAAATATAGCTGGTTGACCGGTTCGGATTCGAGAGGATTAGTAGCGTGTAATGTTTTATTATGAAGCCAGAAACATATTTACGGAACACACACAATTTATTTCTAAGAGATTGCAGAAGATTTCAAATGAATACAAAATATTTCATAAAGATTTCCAAAGAATACAGACGGAATTAATAAAAAATTTCATAGCATTTGATAACGTCCAAAAGTTTCAATGATGGTAGTTGATCATCTTGAATATTTTTTATTGTTTTAGGTGTTCCAGAAATCAGGGATCAAGTTTTTTCAACTTTTCCTTATTTAAAGTTGAAAATTACTGCAAAATTAAAAGGTGCGAAAGAAAACTAAGTGGGTTGACTTTACGTCTCTGATCAGAAGCGATAAAGTGCCACTGTTTCAGAAAAGTTGTTTAAATTATTGAATCGAGAGCAGGCAGGTTTTTGGATTCAGATTTAGTAAGGCGAAGTCTACAGTATTGATGCGCCCTTTATATTTTACATGACATTCTTATAGAAAAAGCAATTCCTTCACTTTGTCATTTTTACAAACAAATGAATCTAAAGATAAAAAATTATATTGGAGGTTACTATGGAACCGGTTGAATCAAATAATAAAATATACTAGGCGGCCTCTCTCGTCTCAATCCACATTTTCTTTATTTAAATATGCTGTTTAAAATCGAATGGATAGCCTTAAAACATCGTTTAAAATTACCGTAAACTCATACTAGTGCCAACGACGTTGCCTGAAGAAAGTTTAATTTCAGAACCGAAACGACGAGATTTTTAACCCACAAATTTAAATAAAGAAAATTTAGATTGAGGCCAGTAGGGCTGCCTAGGACCTTTTGATAAAAAATTATTTAATTCCTGGATTTAGTTTTATTAATGAATAAACCCGAACTCTACAAAAGAAAAGACTGTTTGGATCCTTAATCTTATTTCTTTTGGCGCTTTTGGAAAAATATATTATTATACTGCAATAGTACATCTTGAAAATACGATCAAACCTCGTTTATTGCCATCCAAGATACTCGTCTATCGCAATTTCCCCAGCTTCCACCACTGATGGTGGCATGTTCCGTATGGTCAAAGGCAGCGCCGAAGCGAGAATGTTTTTGAGACCACCTTCCGGATACGTGGAGTGGTGGGGTCCCCCTCGAGTTGCAATAGACGTGATGTTTACATTTCGAAGGAGCCGCAATAAGCGAGGTTTGATTGTATCTCATTTTTGAGTGTCAATTGTAAATATTGTTGTAAAATTCTTGAGCATACTGTGGAATAGCCATCAACGCAGGAAAATAGAGGAATGACTGTGGCTTCTCTTATAATAGTACTTTTTCAAATCAGCCAGTGATGAATGGGATAATCTGCCAATACATCAAACCCGGAAGCTTTCCACCCAAGAATCAGCACTTATTCGTCTTCATTTTCCTCTCGCAACGTTGACGCATAAAACTGTTTTCTACCATTTCAATTCCAGAAATTCGTATAATGTGTCGAAATTCCTGAACAGTCGGGCCTAACACAAAGACAGGCTACTTAAAGTCGATACGGTAACAGGCACATACACAAAAACTGGAAATATGAAACTTTATTCACAATTATCCATAATTTAATATTAGAGATAATACTTTTTTTTCCTTCAGCATCTAGTTTTGAGAACTAAATGGGTTAAGAGGGCACGCAGAATCAGACAAATTAAATGCAGTTAAACTTAGTCAATCCTTTATTATTATACATCCTTCAAGAAAATAGTGGCCAATTTATCTGGCTCACAGATTGGCAACGGAGTATATACACAAGTATGAGTTGGCGGAGGTTGAGTTTATGCACATGGACAAGGAAGAGGCGCAGGAGGCATGTACATTGGTGGAGGTGGCGGTGCGTATCCCTGGCAGTATTGTGGAGCAGGTGGAATGACTACTGGTGGGGGTGGAGGTGGTGGAGGAGGTGGAAGGACTACTGGTGGCGGTGGAGGTGGTGGAGGAAGTGGAATAACTAATGGTGGGGGTGGAGGAGGTGGAGGAGGAGGTGGAGGTGGTGCATAGTACACTGGTGGTGGAGGTGGTGCATAGTACACTGGTGGGGGAGGTGGTGAATAATATACTGGTGGGGGTGGGGG
>JAWWLR010038026.1:0-10243 GCA_035041075.1 Acraspis erinacei | reverse complement strand
ATCGTTTTGAAAATGTGCGTTTTTGGTAGAAAATAAATTTTTCCGGCTGAGAACTCAACTGTTCTGGTAAAAATTCGTTTAAAAATAAATTTTAGTTTCTGAAAATCCCATTAAAATTTCTTGTTATCGTTTTTTAATATGACTTGTCGTTTAGTTTTAATTTGTCGAAATACTATGAAGGAGGTGAAAAACTTATATTTTTAATGAACCGATGTTAGACGTGGAAAAAAATATCTAATGGAAATTGCATCTTTTATAAAACTGGAACAAATTTAATTTTCCCATATTTTTATAGAATTTTTGATTTTGTTTATAATTATCGAAAATAGTATTTAAAAAATCGAAATTTCACATTTTGAGCCAAACGACGTTAGATAAGGAGAAAGGATCCACGAAGGAATTGAAGCTTTTAAAATGTGTTACAAAATTTAATTTAACAATTATCTGGTAGGAATTTTCATTTTGGCATTATGCATCGAAAATATCATAAAAACATCAAAATTTTTGTTATATTTATCGAATTCAAAATAAAAGATTCCTGGTCGCCAAATTTTTTACACCGGAATAATTATGTCCATACAAAACTTATTTTATTTCTCCCAGCTCTTACTGAAACAAAACTGCCGCTTTCATGGACACCGAATTTTTAGCGTATTTTAATCAATTAATAAATTAAAATTTATAAATAATATATATAAATTAAATTTATATCCCATTGTCTATTCTAACATTATATAATAATTATCCGTGAATAAATTAAAATATCCTCAAATGAATTTATGTAATTATGCCTTGGAATAATGGGTGTCGTGTCGGAGAGTTAAAATAGGATGATAAAATTTCAGATCCAATCATCGCATGAGTCATTAACAGAATCTTTGGAATACAATAATATTCTGGATCGAAAATATAAAGAGCTTAAAATTAAACAATTAAACATCTTGAAGCACAAACAAGAAAAATGGTGAAATTGGACGAATCGTTAAACAAAGCGCCTTTGCATCTAACATATGCTAATATAGAAGTTTTCAATAGCACTAACAAATTTTGATTATCATCAATTGTTTAGACATTTGAAGAATTTTTTCAGGAAATGAACCAGAAGGCATAAATGCTCTATTTTTCGCGATTTCAGAAAAATAGAGTTTAGAACTAACCGACAATGCTAAAGGTGTTTGTGCTACGGAAAATATAAAAACAGTTCCAGGATCAGCGTTTCAGAATACATAAAAAATATTGTTGCAAATGATTAAAATGTTAGTAACACTAGGTCACAATATTTTGATTAGCACAATTGTTGGGTTTAAATATTAATATTTTGTAAATTTGTCTAATTGCTTATTTTGAAATTCAGCACAATAAGTTCAACTTCTTTACTCTGGGAGTCTGTAATATTTTATGTTTTGATTTGCGATTAATATTATATTGAGTATTCTCACCATGAATCTGCAGAATAACCAAGAGGGTAAGAGGAAGAGCACTGGTATAGATCTTCATTTTACAGCAAGATTTTCGGAACGGTGAGTGAGACTGTTTGAAAATATCCACTGACATATATACTGATCACTGTTGGATAATACCAGTTTTTACCACTCTCAGTTTGTACAAAACCTTCAAAATTTCGAAAACTTCCTATGTGCGTGGACCACGTGGAAGGGGAGTGTTTCGAGTATACGATATTTCTTAAGCCGGAAAAAATTTTTAAAATTGAAAACGTCACTTCCTATACCCGGGAGTATGTTCTTCTACTAATAAAACACAGGTGTCTTCATATCTCAAGTACAAATTCTAATCATTACAAACACATTTTTGAAATCTGTTTCTCCAAATTTATCATCAAGCTATGCATTTTTGAAATCAAAGTTGACCCACTAATTTGAACCAAAAATATTGCTAATAAATTATGCAAAAACAATTTTTCTATAAGGCACCATATTGAAGTTTTTTATATACTGTTTAAAAATCCTTTTTCAGTATTCTCAAACATCGTGGGATTAAATATAAATATTTTATTATATTATTATATTAATTACATTTGTTTGCTGAAAAATTTAACAACATTCGGTCCGAAATTAGTTTTTTTTTAAATTTTCTTTAAAATATGCCTTTTGGTTGTATATTGAACTATTTTCTTTCAATTTTCCTTTTTCTTGGTTGAAAACTAATTATTTTATCTAAAACTATTATAAGGAAACTCAAATTTAAACAATCTTGAATTTTTTGTCAGTTCTATGATGTACACAAATGTATCATTGTTTGTCACTAGTATTCAAGTCAAGCTCGCATCTCAAGCATGTTTACGAATTTGGAAACATTCCATTGTTCGAGTCGTTCAAATTACCAAATCGGCATCCAGAAACAGCGAAATTTTTTTTTCGAAATTTAGGTGACTCAGCTATTTTTTAGAGAAGGATTATGCTTATACATTCAATCCCTGCAATTTTTGTAATGTCTACAATGGTTTCTCTGACCATTTACAGGGTGCTGGATTGACCGGCAGACCGGCAAATAGCCGGTAATTTAATTAAAAAACCGGAAACTTCTGATCGCAATAAAATTCAAGTTTTGAATATTTAAATAATTTTTCTCAATTTACAAAAGTGATTTCTACTTTATCTTCAGTCGTAGGGTGTATAAGTATATTTTTTGTTTAAAGATTCATTTGATTCTTTAAAAGTTCAACAACTTAGTTAGAAGTTAAACTCCTGTTTTAAAGATTAGTCATTTTATTGAAGATTCCTTATTTTAATTGAAAATTCGTCTCTGGCTGAATATTTAATTACTTTATTGAAAAAAAATATTTTTTTTATCTAAAAATTATACTATCCTAGTAGAAAATTGAACTAATTGTCTGAAAATACGTTGTTTTTTATAAAGAATTAGATTTTTTAAAGAAAATTGAACTATTCTATTTTCGGTTGAAAATTTATATTCACCCTCTTTTTCCAATTGTTATTTTTGTCTCTAATGAGCTAAAAAGTAAGATAGTGTGTCAGTCTGTTCTTTGATTGTAAATATTTTTAATACTTTTAGCGTAAACAATTTTTTCGTAAAAACTTATATTAATTTTCGATCCTAAATTAAAAATTGATTTATTTTTTTTAATTATTTCAATTTCATACACCATTAAGCCGTTTACCTATTGGGGTAGGCGTGACTCTCACTCCATGGGGAAGGGTGTTGTGTGAGGAAGGTGTTATAGAATTTTTAGATTGATCCTTCTTAATTATTAAAAAAAAATTTGAATTGAAAATTCGTCTTTTTCGGTATATAAAAATATTCTTTCTTAAAAATCAATTGTTTGGTCGAAAAGTAAATTATTTCATCAAAATATTGATGATCTTAATTGAAAATTGAGGTTTGTTGATTTAAATTCATCTATTCTAGTTTTCGTATTCCTTAACAGACAGTTTAATTATTCTATTTGTTTTTGAAAATTTATCACTTTAATTTAAATTTGAACTATTAAAATTTCTGATTCAGAATTTATCTAATTATTAACTTAAAAATTCTATTACTCGGTTTACAGCTGAAATTTTCCTTTTATTTTTGTGGTTTCAGGGATTTTTTAAAATTCTTTCCTTCGTTCTTGCCAATTAATTTTTTTAATTTAATATTTACATAACTATTTCATAATTCTTTAAAAATGCATCACTTTTACTAGAAAAGTTAACAGTTTTGTTGCAAGAGCTGATCAAATTAACAAAAAATCATTTTATCAGTTCAACAGTTATTATTTTGCCAAAAATTTATGTTTTTTTTTCAACATTAATTTATTTTTGTTAAAAAATAATTTTTTTTATTAAGTAATTAAAAATTATATTCGAAATTGATGTATTCTTTTGCAAATTCTTCTTTTTATTAAAAACTTCATGTTTCTTAATGACAATTAGTTATATTTGTTGCTTAAATTCACATCATCAGGCCTTTTTTATTTTAAAATTCACCAATTTATTAAAATATTAATCTGTTTTGGTTGGAGATTTCACGATTTGGTTCAAATTTGTCTTCTTTGTAGAATTATGCTGTTTTTAATGTAAATGTTATTATTTTGATAAATTAATTCTAGGAGAATTTTTTCAAAAATTTCAAAAGATTTCTTAAATTTGGAATAGAAGAATCTGAAAGATTTTAAGGCAATTTTTTAATTTTTCATAATTAAAAAAGATAAAGAAAATTTTGAATAATTTTTAAAGATGAAAACGTTTAAAGGGTCTGAAAAGATTGAGAAAATAATTTTCTTGAAATTTTTCTCCAAAATGTGATGATTTTTTTATTTTCAATAATGAACTTCTACGGAAAATTTAAAATAGCTTTAAAACATTCCAAACGATTTCGTAACGTTAAAAAAAAGAATCTAGAAGATCATAATGCAAAATTTTTTTCAATTTGGTAAGATTAAAAAATATTTAAAAACCGAGTAAGGTAAGGCAATATTTAAAATAATTAAGGGGATTTAAAAAATTTTCAAACCTAAACAGATTTTTGAAGATTTAAAAAAGCTTGAAAAGCTTTAAAAGATTTTAGAAAGGTTTCCATAAAATCAGACAATTTTCGCTAAATTTCTGGGAGAATTTAGAAGATTTTAAGGATTTTTTTTACCATTTGAATGATTTTTTTTTAAATTTTAAGAAAAATTCGAGCGAGTTAAAATTATTTTTAGGAATTTAAGATTTTTGAAATTAACCAAACATGTTTAAAGACTCCAAGATATTGCAGAAAATTTATTAAATATTTTTTTATTTCTTCCAAACTTTCAAATGTCCTCGAAAGGATCTTATAAAAATTATTTTATGTTATAATCAAGTTTTAGGATTTTATTTCAGTTCGAAGTTAAGTATTCAAAAACTTAAAAACAAGAAATAATTTGATACATTTTCTTATAGATAATATTATTTTATATTTTTTATTATATGGAAATTTTATTTTTTATTTGTAGACAATACTTAGAAATGAATGAATTTGAAATTTTGAAAAAAACCTAAATAATCATATTTTTACCATTAGTAAATTTCAGGCGGACAATCATGATAAATAATTTCGTAGATTAATGTAAATGTTTTAATTAATTTCAGAAGTTAATTAGAACCTCAGATTATATTCAAAGAATTCAAGTGGAATTCTTAAATTAAATTTGAAGAGGCTCAATTTTATTTTAATTTATGTGGACCATAAGACATAAAGAAAACATCTAGGATATAAAATTCATAAATATTATCGTTCGAAGAAAAAATTGATTTGGTCACCAATAATTATAAAATATTCATAAATTTTTATTACTATCCTAAAATAAAGTTCAAGTTCGTTATCCAGTAATTTAGGATGAAAGCATCAAAAGTTGGAGCATTTTCAATATTGTTGAGACTACATTTTTTCGAAATTGGAAAAATATTTGTGTTCCTTAAGACAAGCTATTAATTTTAATGACATTTTTCGATAAAAAAATTAGTAGAGTTCTAGTATTTACGAAATTCAGAACAATAACTGAAAACGAAAATTTTCAGCCAAACAATTCAAGATAAAGAAGATAGTTAAGAAAATAAAAATCGTTACTTTAGGAAAATCCTACAAGAATTTCATCAAAGTTTTTGGAATTTTCTTGAAAATTCAAACATTCAAATTTTGATGTCACAGAAATGAAAAAAAAACATTTCCATTTTTCGGTCAAACTATGCAAGATGACAAAAGATGAATGGATAAGAATAGTGCAAACAAAAAAGTTGTAAAACATTTTTACTAATTACTTTTTGATAGGAGACGTAGTTTTTGCTTTATTCGTGAAAAATGACATTGAAACTAAAAAATGGAATTTTTGAAAAATGAAACAAGCTACGAAAAAATTATTTTAAAAAATGGTGCATGTAAATCACATCTACAAATTTTTTATCCATCACTTCTTCATAGGATGCGTAGTTTTTTTTTAATCTTAAAAAATAAAAATGGAAAATTTCTGCACAAACAACAATACATACAGGAAAAATTGATAGAAAATAATTTTTTACCCAAAAATAGATAAAAGTTGGTTTTCAACTTATTTATCGAAATATATGTGAAAAAATAGAATACTCCGATCTCACGCCAAAAAAAGCGAGATGCCTAAAAAATCTAAACGAAGACTTGTATGATATTTTGTTTTATCCACCAAAAATAATATGAAAACGAAAACCCTATTTTTAGAAAAACAACGCGAGATGGGCAAGAATATCTGAAGAAATGATTGTAGCTTTTTATTACAAGGAAATTCAGAAAATAAATATTTATTTAGAAATGTATGTCAAAAATAAAGGGTATAGCCGGGGAAGCATCTAGAATTTTTTAAATCAGTCTCAACGTACATGATTTTTCAAAAAAAATTTGTAAGGAAATTCAAACTACAAAAACTTGCAAATTTTTTTCGGGGATTTTTTTTTGTCTGATAAAACTTAGTTACTATCTCAGTTTTTTTACTACAGAATAGTTACCTGAAGGACTATTATTTAAAATTTTTGCCAAATTTTAAATTTGGTCGATCTTAGTGTAAAAGATTAAAGACATTAATTTTCACATTAGGTTAGTCCAAATTTATAACTATAAAAATTTAACTTTTAATTTTTGGTAATACCCCCTCCCCCATTTGTTCTTTTTCGGGAAAAATAATTTTTAAAATTTTTTTCAAACGTTAGCCTGTGCTCCTGAGATTTTCAAATTAGCATGGGGTCAGAAAGTGCCCCCAAAACGCAGAATTGCAGTTTTCTATAAATGAAGACGGGATTTTTTGGAAATTTCTTAACATGAATTATTTGTAATCGATAAGTGACGAATTTTAAAGTATTTTTACAGATTAAAATAGCTATTGTTTATTGAAAAAAGTCTCTCCTGTAAATCTTTAAAAGTTATTATGCTTCGGGAGAAATGATACAAGGTTCATGAATTTAAACTCTTGTATTTATTGTTTAACACATTCGGTAATTACTTCAAGAATTTTCATTCGTTAACAAAAATTTTTCTCTTCTAAAATTGTAAAAATATTTTATTTTCTGCATATAATGGGACAATTTAAGAATGATGAGAGCAATACATGTATGAGGGCTCTTTTAAATGTTTAAAAAAATATGTATTGTTTAAATAATATAGCATTTACGTTCTGAGAAAAGGAAATACTGAATTTTGAGCGACATCCTGTCAGAGGACTCAAACAAAAAATATTATTATTAAAATTCGTTAATTGTATCATTAATCGCAGCAAAAAATAGCATTTGATGATTTAAAGAGAAAAAAATTAGCCTAAAACATTTTTATATTTCTTTTAGCAAAAAATATTGCTCTCGACATCCATTAATTGTGTCATTAACTACAGGAAATAATAAATTTTCTTGCTCTACAGGGGAAAAAATTATTTAAACAAGCAAAAAGTTTTCTGAGAATTACCAAATAACATTTAAAAATATTTTTGTATTTGTGTCCTTTAATTCTATCATTATTTCCGGAAAATAATAAAAGTTTACAATTTTAGAATGAAAAAATTGTTTAATAATGAACATTCATCAAGTTCCTATAATTTACTTTCAATGATATTAAATTTTCAAGATATACAGTGGGAGACAATTTGTTTAAAGAAAAGAAAAGTATTCGAAAAATACATAAAAACTCGTCACTTATTGATTAAAAATTACGTTGGTTGAACAAATTCCAAAAATACCGTCTTTAGCATGATTTTTATAAAAAACTATTATTTTACATTTTTTTGTGCGTTTTCTGGGCACGTTTGCAAGGATATGGGGGTGAAAAAATTTATAGTAAAGGGATGGAAATTATTCCTTGAGTAGTTATTAAGAGGTGATTATAATTGTTAATTCACAAAAAGTTTATAACCAGTACTACTTTTTTAATTTTTTTTTTAAATCGAGCTTTTTCATTTTAAAACACAAACTATTTTGGAAAGCCTGGGGGCCGAGTTTAGGGTTGAAAAAAATAACGATATTTTTTCGAAAAAAGAAAAAATTTTGGTTGGGGGGTATGACCAAAAATCGAATGTTGAACTTGTACAGGTTTGTACAGGACCACCCTAATGCGAAAATTAATTATATTAATCTTCCACAATGAGATCCCTCAAGTTTAAAAATATGAAAAATTTAAAAATAATATCCTATTGGCTGAATATTTATTAAGGAAGGATATTCTAGATATTTTCTAATGATAGAGACAAAGAAAAAAATAATACGGCAGCTGTCGATTTGAAATGTTGGGAAAATTAAAAAAAAATTGTTTAAACATTTGATTCCCTTTGGGGGAATTTTTTGCGTACTCATCCAGCTATACTCTTGAAGTTTTCTATTTTTTTAAAACTTTATATCTTTATGTTAAAATTTCATCTATGTTGTTGAAACTTTACAATTTTCGGAGAAAATTCATCTACTGTGTCGAAAGTTCAACTCATCGGATGAAAATGTTATTTGACTAAAAATCCCTGAATTAATTATTTTCAGTTGAAAATTCATTTAATTTGTTAAAAACTCGTATCTTTTTAGCCGGAAATATTTTTCAGTGAAAACATGAACTATTATACTTTTTGTGAAGAATTCATTTTTTATCTTAGATTCAGGAGTTTCGTTAAAAACTTAACTATTTCGTTAAAAATTCCCTTTTTCCCGGTTTAAAATTAATTACTTGAAGTGAAGATGTGTTAGTTTGCATGAAGAAATTTTACATTTTTGTTAGCTCTATTATGCACACAAATATGTCATTCCATGTCATTGCCCTTCAACTGAAGCTCATTTGGCAACATTCTTTCCTTCGATTTTTTCAAATTCCTCAATCGGCATTGAGGGAAAGCGACAAAAATACTTTCGAGATTTACGTGACTCAGCTATTTTTTAGATAAAGATTATGCTTATACATTCAAGCCAGCTAATTTCGATATTGTTAAGAATGGCTTATTACAATTTTAATGTTAATAGTTTATATGATTATTTATATAAGGGCTTTTTAAATATATGTAACCTTAATTTCACAAATTAAAGAAATGCGCTACATCTGTTGATCCAGTAGGAATCATTTAAAAAAATTAAGAATGATAATAATAACTTTAATGAAAATTATTATTAATTTTTATTAACAAAGCTATTCGAAACATCATCTAACAAATCGATTGATACCAAGAAATAATTTTTTATACAAATTTCACATGTACCTTTTTAATTTGGAGAGCAGAATGAAGAGATATTTAATCTAAAGAATCTCTGATAATAAAACCAAGTATTCAAGAAACAAATTCGGACAACCGCCATAAAATGTTCGTTTTGAAATTTGAAAAAAAAAGATCAAGAACAAATCTTTTTTCTACAATAAAAGAAAAGAAATAATTTTTCTCGTTGGACAAAGTTTTTTTTTTTACTATTTGGGTCTCAGGAAGGCTGTATCATTGTGTGGGTGCTGTTCCTATCTCCTTGGGTGCAGAATCATTGGTGTCCATTATTTTCTTTCATTTTTTAGTAGAAAAAAGTTTTTCTCTTGATCTCTTCCCAATTTCTGCACATAATTGTGCATTATTGGACGTTAAGAAGGATTGTAAATTTGATTTTAATCTCATTTAAATTTCTTTAATTTTAAAGAGATATTTATTCTATGATTTCATTAAATTATTTGTTGCAACTCTTTTGCTAGAAGTTAATTCTCTTTAATGGAAAATTCTATTATAATTCTTTTAGTTCAGAATTCATATATTTTGGTTAAAATGTATTTTTTTTTTGGACAATGATTTATTTTTTCTGCTGCAAATTAAATTTGTTTAGCCGAAAATTCAATTATGCTATTTGTAGTTGAAAGTTTATCATTTTAGTTTAAAATTAAATATAACAAGTCTCATTCAGAATTTATCAGCTTTACTTACAAGTTCAACTACCTAATTTACAGTTCAACTACATTATTGCAAGTTCATTTTATATTTTAAGCTTGAACTATGAAACAAGCGGGGTTATTAGGTTTTACTGTAACCCGGCTTGATCTAAAGATGGTGGTCGTGTGTGTACAAAGCTGGCGGGGCGCTGCAGAGTGGGGTGAAATCGGAAAACGAGGTTCAAAATGACATTTAGAACGCACCGATTTTACACCGATTTTACAATTTTTTTTTTTTTGAAAAATTCAGGACTAAATTTTTCAGAAAAGGGTGAGAGTAGATTTTTTATTTCTTTGTTTATTTAATTTTTATTTTAATGCAAACATCGAAAAAAATGTCGATTTTTCTAATTTCATTTTTTATCTTCTA